>JAWQFY010000243.1:0-41121 GCA_037055185.1 Capillidium rhysosporum | reverse complement strand
AAAAATTAATAAAAATAACTATTTTTATATTTATATATACTATACTATTAAATATAACTTTTATTTAAAAAAAATAATTTTTAATATTTTATATATTTTTAAATTTTTTAAAATACTTATTATAAAAAGCTAAACTTTTTTCAAATTAATAAACTTTTATAATTTAATATAATTATAATAATAAAATTTTAACAATTTTTTAATAAGTTAAATAAGTAAATAAAATATTTAAACTTAAATGTTCTAAATATATAACTAACTTATATATTAGTTTATAAATATACAAATTATTAATATAAATTATATAATTTTATTATAATTATATTATTTAACTTTTTAAAATTTATAAAATAGTTAGAAATATTTATAATTATTAGTAAATTATTTTATAATTATAAATTAAATAATATTTAATTTCTAAAATATAATATATACTATATTTATTAAATGAATTTATAATAATTATAGTAGTTATATAATAATAATTATAGTAGTTATATAATAATAATTATAAGTTTAGCTTTATATTATAAATAATTTTTTACTTTAATAAAATAATAGTAAAACTTTAATATATATTATAATAAGCTTATAAATAAAATTATATATATAATTATTATACTTTTATAGTAAGCTTTTAAATAAAACTAAATATATAAATATAATAAATACAATAAACATAAATAAAAAAACATTATATTTAAATATATATAAATTTACTATTATAATATAAATTTAACTTTTTTTGAAATATTGGCAAAATTTTTATATCATATTATATTTTTTTAATATTATTTAAATTAAAAACTGTTATATATATATAATTATTTACATTCTAATATTTTTTTATTTATAATATTTAAAATTATATTTATAAGCTAAAATACTTTAAAAATATTTATATTTAAAAGCTATAAGTTTTTATAGCTATTTATAGTTTTTTTAAATTAGTTTTACTAGTATTTTTAGTAATGTAAACTTTATAAAGTTAAATATATTTAATATAAGTTTATAAATAGCTAGTAATACACTTTTTAATTAATAAAAAAATATTTATAAAATTTATTTTTTACAAATAATTTTTTTTAATATATTTTTAAATTTAGCTTAAAAATTTAAGTATTTTTATTAAATTAGGCTATAATATTTTTCTATTTAATATATAAAGCTAAATATAAATACTAAAAACTATAATTATATAAAAAGTAAACTAATAAAAAATAATATTTAATAATCTAAAAGCTAAATTTTTATATATAATATAAATAAAGTATTATTAAAAATAGTATTATATTTGTTTTATTAATATAATAGCAAATATATATTTACTATTATAATTTAATTAATGATTTAATCTAAAATTTAAAACTAGTTAAAAAACTTATTTTATTACTATAATTAAATTATTAAAAATATATATAGTATAATATTATAAAGTTTTTAATTAAATTTATATATCATTTATTATTATATAATAAATATAATATAAGCTTAAATATATTATATTTTAACTTAAAACTATACTACTTTAGTTAGTATATTAAGCTTAGGCATTTATTACTCTATTTTTACATTAATGTTATTTTTTTAATAAAATTAAAACTTTAATTTAAACTATTTAATAAATATAATAGCTTTATTATTATTATAATAGTATATTTTATTAAAAAATAATTTGCTAATAACTTAATATACTTTAAAGTAATATTCAATATAAATTTGCTCTTTAGATAATTTTTAATATAAATTGTTTATTTTATTTTTTAAAGCTTATTTAATACTTTTATAAGTAAATTACTAAATATATTACTAATTTTTTTTAAATAAACTTTTTATATCTTATTTTTATATTATTTTATAGTATATTTTTAAAATTTTAAAGTATAATTAAGCTAAAATACTTGACTTTAACTTAACTATATAATAAAACTATAAGCTTATTTTTAAATTAAGTATTTAATAAAATATAATAATAAAGTAAATTTTTAAAATTATAGCTAAATTTAGTATTATATAACTTTTTTTAATAAATAATAGCATTTATTTAAAATAATAAAAGTTAAAAAATATTTATTAATTAAATTAGTTTTTTATTCAAAATAAATAATATTAAAAATTTTTAAATAATTTTTAATTTAAGTAATTAAATATATATATAATAGATTAAATTTATTTTATTTTAATAATTTAGTATATAAAATTAGAAATATCTTTTAAATTTTAAATTTTAAACTTAAAGTTAAAGTAGCTAAATTAGTTTACTAATTTAATAAATCTAAAGTTTATAAAAATACTGCTATACTAAAAATTTACTTATTAAGTTTAAATGTAAATCTAGTTAAAAATAATAAATTTAATAGTTTTTTACTTTATAAATAATATATAAAATTTTATTTAAATATATAAAGTTACTAATGCAAATAAACTAAATATATAATATATAAAATTATATAAAATTATATTTATTACTGTATACTACTATTAGTAAGCACTTATAAATAGTATAAAAGATATAAAATATTTTAAAGATAACTATATTTAGTTAGTTATTATTCTATATATTTTTTAAAATTTGTCTTATTTTATTAAACTTTAATTTACAAAATATATTTTTAAATATAAAAAATCTCAACAGTTTTTATAGACTTGTTTACTAATAGCAATTAAAAATAATATAATTTAAAGTTTTTAGCTTAGTGTTTATATTTAAAAAAAATTAATTTATAAAAGTAATTAGTTTAAAGCCAATCTAATTTTAGTTAAACTATTAGACAAAATAACTAAATTTTTATAGCAATGCTATAATTTGTTCCTATAGCAAACTCTAATTTGTATAAAAGTTTAAATTGGCTTTGTTTGATTTAAGGGCTAAGTTACTAAATTATGATTGTAGATTTCCCAATTTCTAGAAATTTCATGTGTTCTTATAGCTTTAATTTATAATAAGTATCCCAATAAAAGTAAGTTAATCATGAAAAATAAAAATGCAACCTACATTTTTTTATAGTGATAAAATTTCAAATATAAACAAGATACAATAAGTTTATCAAAATTAAAGTAAAAAACAACCGATTTAATTCGAACCTATCCAAGTATCCAACTTTAACAAAAGGCGAAAGTAAGATGTAGAAGGAAAGGTCCTACCTAAAACAGGAACGAAGTATTCCAGCTCAAGAGTTAATTCCTACGTTTGTTGGAACTGGAATGGGAGTTGGAGTGGAACGCCTTATTCAACTTGCGTTTCCTAGTAAAGTTAGCTGTAGCTGAAAGAGTGTAGGCTTACCCTTCGTCGTCGTTGGAGTGGCGGTGCCTGGACGAGGAAGTATTTGAATCTCTACTACCGCTATTGGAGTGGGAATGGTGCTGCTTAGAAGAGTTACGCTCCGAAGAATCCCTACCCGATCCTAAAAACCAAGTTAAAACGCAAAATTAACAAAAAGGTCTAATTACGATCAGAAGATGTGGTGGCCGGGTTCAAACTAATCGACTTGACTTTAATACCCGCTGAAGACGAAGCTGTAGGCGGGTCCTTGTTGAGATGTCGGTTCTCCAAAGCTAAAAAAAGTCAACGCTCAGTATTCAAAATATATAGATATACCTCTCCTACGGTAATCCCTATCCTTGTCCTTATCCTTCTCGCGTAGACTGTCCCTCTCCCGATCACTTAATCGGTTGGAGACGGATGGAGAACGAGATCTAGATGGAGAGCTCGAATTATGCTTGGAGGTATGCGACTTACGATCTAGTTTAAGGGAAGGGGTTAGCCATAGTTTCGGTTAAATTTGGGTAATTACCTCTAGATGGAGTGTTAATTTTATATTCGGTACGAGTACGAGATGGCGATCGGTCCTCAAACTTCCTATCCCCATCTAAAAATAATAAAATTGGTATCAAAGATATATATCTATAAGTATTGATTCTATACCAGTTCTAGAGGTCCTACTGTAACTTGGAGTTTTACTACAGAAAGAAGGAAAAGAAGTTAGGTTTATCGAAATCAAAAATAACATATAATGAAAAAACTTACTTTGGATCGTTAAACTTCTCTTTAGTTCTATCTTTTGAGATACCTTTATTCTCCACTATATTCTCTTTAGGTTGGGGTTTGCCTGACGGACCAAATTCTCTCAACTCTTTCTGCCGTTGCGAATATACCAACCAGTTGTTCTCGTCAAAGTTGTAGTTAAAATAGTCGGTTAAATCGGCACCTGGTTTACGCCACGGTTTTTCTTCTATAGTACTTGGATCTAGATCGAAGAGTGGTTCATCTTCATAACTAGGTTCCAAATCAAGATCGATACCAGCTATGCTACTGACACCAGGTAAGGCGTTGGTGTTGTGAGCTTGGATTAAGTTGAGTTCAGATTTACGTAACGCGGCGGAGGCCGACTGCTTATCCAAGAAGATGTCTATTGAAGGTTCCGAACTACAAATCGATCCTAGGTCCGATATTAAAGAGTCGGGTGAGCCGGGTACTATTTGCTCTGATTCGGTATTGTCGTTTTTGTTGGTAGTAGTAGTAGTTTGTTGTGGTGCATCACTACTCTTAGTAGAATTTTGTACCGGTTCAACTGAATCGGTTTGGGAAGGATGCTGGGAAACTTCACTCAACCCCGGTGCTTGGATCGTAACATCAACTTGTGAGATTTTAATTTGGGGAATTTCTAAGGGAGTTTTCAACTGTACTTCAGTTTCAGTTTCAGCTTTAGTATCTAAGCTAGGTTGTATCTGTTCAACCTCCTTTTTTGGCGTAGAATCGGTATCCAAATTGATAGGTTCATCCACCTTACCACCTTCAGGTAACTGTTCTATCTTATCTTCAGCTGAATTACCCGGTAAATTTGTTGAGTTGTAAAAATTGGGTTGATCTGGTGAACTACCGAAATCTACTTCTACTTCATCTTCAACATAAGCTTGACTTTCAACGGCGTTAACTATTTTATTTTGATCAGAGACTGGATTATCATCAGATATAACTTTTGAAGGTTCAGAATCAGTCTTTTGATCGGTGGGTTGGACTGAAGCTAAATAATCTTCACCGTATAATTGGAAATCGTCATCCCCATCTACCTCCATACCTAAGCCTACATTTTGATTAATCGTTCCTCCGAATTCTTGCTTTTTATCTAAATCCCCTCCACTTTCTAAGGTTGAATCAACCTTGCTGTCATCATCTAAAGTTTCATCACCGTACAAATCGAAATCTTCATCCATATTTCTCTTCTCTTCGCTTTCAATCTTCGAAGTTGGCGTCTAAACTTTCGCAGCTTAGGTGAAAATTTGACTTAGAATCAATTACTTGATAAGTTAAATATAATCAGATGATTGGTTCAATCAAGGGATATTTTAAACTTATAAAGCATGACGTAGTTTAGCTTTGAAAATCAAGTTATTGTCAGATACAGTAACTAAAAAGATATTTGAAATAGGTTGGAAATTGAGTACCGATTTTATGAATAAAGGTATACAAATACAGTTTAACTAGGTTAAATTTAAACCTTTTAGAAAGACTAAAGATGAATGAAAGGTACTAATACCGAAGCAATTATAGAGAAATCTACCACAGTGATTAAAAATTATGTAAAAGTAGCGAATAAATTTTATAGTTCTGATTGTACAGGTTATTAATATCTTTATAAAAAAGTTTAAAGTTAACTGTATTGAAGTCCGAGAGATAGATTAGGTTAAGTAGGTTCTTATTATTTGATAAAATGCTTATCAATACCCATCTTTTAATTTTTTTTTGGAATATACAGCGAATCTAGCATTCTAAGTTTATAGTTTTCATAAAGATTTATTACGATACCAAAAGGTTGAATACTCGTTTGAAACTGGGACAGTAACTAATTTACAAGAATTTTGTTTTCCTACCATATTTAGTTTTATGGTAGCCACCACGTTCAGTACTAGTGGTAAAATAAATCTTCCTTTCTGTTTTTTATTGATGGCTTGTTATTCAATCTTTATATTCAATCCTAAATTAATTTTGCTCAGAAATAGTAGTATGTAAACAATGTTTAGGCTATGATACTTTGTAATGGTATAAAAATTGGATCTTCAGTTCAAAAAGTAGTTTTTTATTTTTAGAAAGGGTAGTTAGACATGTATAATATTTTTTAACTTTGCATTTATGTATACTAAATTATATAATTTAATTCTAAAGATTGAAAGTTCTTTTTAATTTGAATTTCATCCTATAGTAAGGATTAACTTTATTTTAATTTAAATACTGCAATATTTACAAAGTTATAGAAATTTAGATATTTTATTCACTCTTTTAAAACAACTATTTTTATAAAGTTGGTTTAATATTGCTTAATTTATAATTCCTCTTTTCAAATTTATATTAGCAAATTTTAGAAAATTTGTAAGCTTTGTAAAAGGTTCTCTTATTTTAAATTAACTTAATCAAAATATTAAAATTTAAACAAATTTGGTACAAATTCTTATTCTATTTACAATTTTAATAGGTAATATTTACCAGTTTACATTAAACTTTCTTAAAAGTAGGTTTGCAATCATTACATATAAATTATTGTCTTAGTATATATGTATAAATTATAAATGAAAAAAAAGTATATATTAAAATTAAAAAAAAAGGTATTTACTTAATAAGTAAGATAAATACTAAATAAATATATATTATATATTTTAAAGTATAAAACTTTTAGTAAATTTTACTAAAAATTATAAAATAAAAAATTTAAAACATATATATACTATAGTATCTCAAATGTAAAAAAATAATTTATATTTATGTTAATAAGATAACAATATATAATAATTAAAATATATAATAATTAAAATATATATATATATAGTCTAAGTTTATAAATACTTAAATTTTAAGCTATTTACTTTAATTAAATTAATAAAATAGTAAATTATAGCTAAAAAAGATAGCTCATTATAATTGTTTATAAGCTTTTTTAACTTATATATACTAGTAGTTATTATAAAATAAAGTTTTATAAAACTAAATACTAATAAAATAGTTTTATAAAAGATGTTAATTTTTTTATTATATATAAAAAGCTAGCTATAACTTATATATTTTAATAAAATCTTATACTATATATAAAGTTTAACTATTTTTAATTACATTAAAATTAATATTATACTTTAGTTTATAAGTTTATCTATAAACTAATTTAGCATTTAATTTTTTTTATAATTTTTTTAATATTATATTTAGTAAACTAAAAGTATAAAAATATAAAGCTATATACTAAATATATAGCTATATATTAAAAAAATATTTTTTAAATTTGCTTAAAATACTTAAAAGAATTATTAGCTTATTTTAAGTAAATATATATAATTATTAATATTAAAGTTTTTATTAATATATATTAAATATAATTTATTTTATATATTTAAAATTTGTATATTTTTAATCTATACTTTAAAATTTAACTTTGATATTATAAAATTAATATAATTTATAAATAGCTATATAGTTAATTTTATAGCTATAAGTTAAAAATATTATAATTTTGACTAAACTAATAAATATAATTTATTTATTATTTAAAAATAGTAGATATTATAAATATTATACTTATTAAACTTGTAATATCTTTTAAAAAATACTATATAAGTAATTATTATACTTTTTTAGCTTAAAAATATTATTATTATTTTATTTTAATATAATAAAGTTATATTAATAGTTTTTAAAACTTTGAAAAAAAATTTAATTTTTAATATTTTTTATATATAAAATAATTAGATAAAAAATTTAAAAGTATTTATATTAAAGTATTTTATATAATAAAGTAAATTAAGTTTTATTTTAAATTAATTTAAGATTTTAAAATATATATTATATAATAATAAAGTATAATTTTACTTATTATTAATTTTTTTACTATATATATATATTTAAGCTAATAAGCTTTTATAATTTTTAATTATTTTATATATAATTTATAATAATAAAAATAAAGTAAATAAAAGGTTTAATAATATTAGTAGCTATATAATAATATTATATAATTAAATTACTTTTAATATATACTTAATAATAATTTTTTTATTTTAATAATATAAATATAAAAGCTTTTTTTATTAATAAAGCTTAAAATATTACATAACTATTTAAATTAAATAATAATATTTATTTTAATTATAAATATAAATATATTAATATTTTATATTTTAAAATAAAATAATAGCATTTTAGCTATTATAATAAACTTATTTATTTATTTTTTAATATTACTTTACTACTAATATTTTAATAATATAAGTTTTTTTACTATTAATACAATAATAAACTTTATTATTTAATAATTTTTTAGCAATTTTACATATTTTTAATATAATAATTTACTATAAACTTATAATTTTTTAAAATTCACTTAATATTTTATAAGTAAATTATTATTATATTATTTATTAAAAATATTTTTCTAATTTAAATAAACTTTATATATTTTATTATAAATTATCTTTTTATTAAATTTTAAAAATTAAATAATACTAAGTTAAAATACTTACTTTTAATCTTAGTTTAGCTATATAATAAAGAAATTAAATTTTTTTAAATGTATTATATATTATATATATTTTATTAATTATAAATTATTATTTTAAAAAGAAAGTCTAATATTAATATAACATTAATTTATATTTTTATATTTTATATTTATATATATATATTTTGTTTATTTAAATATAGTAGCTAGTATACTAATTTAAAACTAAATTTTAATAAATAAAATATTTAATTTATTTATAAACTTTTAATAGCTTAGCTAAAACTCTAATTTTAATTTTAATATCTAGATTTTTAATATAGTTATTAATATTTAAAAAGTTTAAAACTTATTTAATTTAAATAAAATAAAAATAAAAATAAAAAATAAAATTTTTAAAATAATAAAGCTAATAAAGTTAGGCTACTTTAATATTTTATTTATTTGATATCTTTTTAGCTAGTTTTACTATATTTTAATTATTTAGATTTTATAACTTACTACTTTTTTAGAAAAATAAATTAATTTTTAGTAAACTTTACTAAAAATATAGTAAAATACTGCACTTATATATTTTATAGCTTAATTTAAGTATTTTAAAAAATACATAATTTTAAAATTTAAATTTTAGTTAATAAATTTAATTAATAATATATATATATTATAAATTTAAAAATTTAAAACAAGCTAATATAAACTACTTATTTTTTTATTTTTATTTAGTTTATTATATTATATATTAAAATTTATATATATAAACTTACTATATTTATTATTTTTATAATTTTATTTTATTTTAAATAAAAAAATTAAATAATGTTAATAGTGTTTTATTATTTAAATATATAATTATTATAGCACTAGTTGCTAATTTACTTTTTTATAATTTGTATTAAACTTATATAATATTATTATTTTTAAGTTTAATACTGGTACTTATAAAATAAAATAGGGTTTAAATTATATTTATATAATCATTATACTCAACTACTTAAAATATTAAAAATGTAAGTTTTTAAAGCTTATTTATAATAATGTTTAGTTTTTTAAAATGTTTTAAGTTGATTTTATTTATAATAAATAAATATTTAAAAATTAATAATAGATTGTAGCTATTTTATTATAGCTTAGCTATAATTAATAGCTATAAATTATAAAAAATTATTTAAAATAAATATATATATGTATATATTTATAAGTAAACTAAAATACTTAAAATCTAAATTTAAAAATTAAATCTATTATTTTTAAAGTTTAACTTTCTAAACTAGTTACTAATAGTTTTTTTTTTCCAATTTGTAAAATACTTTAAAACTATAACAAATTTATTAGCTTTAATTTTAATTTTATTAAAATAAAAATGTAAAATTAAATATACAATCTTATTAAATTTTAATTTTAGATAAAACATTTAACTTTACTATAAAGAGTCAGCAGTTTTACCTAAAATGGTAAACCAATTATTTAAAATATTAGAAATTATAACTCTTAATATTTTAATTTATACTTTTGTATTTGGAATAATCATACTTCTAATCTTAAAAATTTGCTATTTGTAATATATTACTAATTAAATCTACTTGATAATTAAAGTGATTAAATTTTATTAAGTCAAAAGCCCAGATTTACAAATTATTATAAGGTAGTAAACTCATTTTTTTAAATAGTAAATTATGAGTTTTAGAGAAAAAATTGATATAGCTTTAAATAAACTGTTTAATATGTTATTCGAAACAAACTTTAAACATACAAACATGTAGGTAAGCTTAAAATAATGTTGAAATGATAATTTTAAATTCTAGAAACTAAAAAAAACTAAACTTTAAACTTCTGTGATTTTTCTAAATTTTATAAAAACTGCATGTAGAAACTTAAAGTCTTATACAATTTCATCCCAAGCCTTTTTATAAACAAATAAAAAAGTTAGCTGTTTGCATCAAATTTAAACCTTTTCATCTACAAAGCTAAGAATAGCACTAAAATAAATTTATAATTAATAAAATAGATCAAATATATATATATACCGGAAGAGGAAATAAAACAAAGCTAGTAGGTAGAATGCAAGTTTGGAAAAGTATTCGGTCTTGTGTTTGTTCAACTCGCGATAAATTTGAGTTGGATCATAAATGTGATTACCAGTAACTATCCTAAAATATTGTAAAATAAATAAAAATATTAGTCGTCTGCATAAAAAAGTGTTTTTTGTATATTACCGGTAACTATTGAAAGCGGTAATAGGTAGAATTAATATAATTGTAAGCCATGAACCAGTAAAGAAACTGAATAGAGTTATTAAAAATTGTAAAGCTAATTCTGGTAGAACATACTATTTTAAAGAATAAAATGTTTAGCGATATTAAAAAAAAGAATTTACTTTGTTAAGATCTTTACAACAGTCAATTGGATTTATATAATCAGATTCTACATCAGTAATATACATGAGCTAAAAAACAATATTTAACTCAACATTTTTCATGAAATGAATTACCATAAAAAGTACATTAACAAATAGACCGATATCTAATGCTAACATAAAAAGGTATACAGTACCAGTCGAAAGCATCGCTTTATAATTATCTTAAAAATTCAAATTGCTGGTATTTTGAAAAGTTAAAGTATTTTAGAATTTTCAGATGAATACTTTTGTAAACTATGATTTTCGTCATACCACTTTGATTCGTTTAAATTATAGTTGAGCTATTTCATCTATAACTAAACTTTTAGAATATTTACATTCAGAAATAAGTACCAAAAATTTTAATACAACAAATCTATACAAATCATTTATCAGAAATTAGCTTTAGATGACAGTTATTCTAAAAAAAAAATTAGATCATGAATTAGCTAAAATTTATCACTGTTTCTAATAAGATCTAATATATTGATATAAAGAATTAATCTTTAGTTATTCAATCTACTTAAATTCATCAAAATATTAACTAAGATATTTTTTGATTTAGCCTAGTATTTTTGACAATAAATTAAATTAATCACTAGTATTATAAAAATTATAATAGTATTCAATATAATATTATGTATATATATTATTTTTTCATTTTAAATTTACTTAAATATTTTATTAAATTTTGAAATAATTTACTAATTTTAATATAAAATAACTATAAATTTTAGTAAATAAGTATTTGATTAAAATATATATATTTAAAAACTAATATAAACTTAATTCTAAAAAAACATAATACATATTTATATTATAGTAAAATAATTATAAAATATAAAAAAATTTAATTATATATTTTATATCAATAATAATATATATAATATAGCAATTATTAAATTTATTTTATTTATTATATAATATTTATATTTACATATATATATTTATAATTAATTAATACTTTTAACAATAGTAAACATAGTAAAAAAGTAATAAAATATATTTAATTAAAGTAAAAATTTATATATATATAATTTAATTTAATTTATATTTAACTTTTTTTAATATATAATATATATTTACTTTATTTATATGCTTAAACTACTTAAAATAATATATATAACTTATATTATTTTAAAATATTTTTATTTTAGTTTTTACTTTTATAACTAACTTTTATTATTATTTTTTTAAAACTTTTTATAAAATTTTGTTTTGTTTTAAATTTTATTTTTATTATATATATAATTATATACTTTTTTAAATGTTATAAAAAATAGAAAATTATCAATATTTTTAATAAAAAGCTAAGCTAATAACTTAAAAATTATTACAAAAAAGTATATAGTAAGTAAATATACTATATAATAATATAATTATTTAGTTAATATTATAGCTTTAAATATTAAATATTAAAATTTAACTTTTTATCTTATATTTTAAAAATAAATAAATAAATATTAATTAGATTCCTATATAAATATATTTATAATTAGTTTAAATAAATAATAAAAATATATATTATAAGTAATACTTTAATATTTAACTTTAAATTTTATAATAATTAAAATATTAGCTTAATTTTATTTATTTAATAAAATAAGTTTAATATAAATTTTATATAACATATAAAGTTATATTTTTTTTTAACTATATTTAATTTTTTTTATAATATAGCTAGAAAATTTTTTAAGTATAAATGAAATTGATTAGTTTTTAAATTTTAAAAATTAAAAATAAAGTTTTTAAACTATAAAATAATATTTAAATAGCTTTAAAAAAATTAATATAAAAATATAATTTTAAAACTAAAAGTATATATATTTATATTTAATATAAAATAAATTTACTTTAAGTGTAGATTTTAATCTAATTAAAAACACCAATATATTTTTTAATAAAGTTTAAAAATTATAAAAAAATCTTATAAAAATTATACTTTACTTTTTCTACTATATTAAAAAAATTATACTAATAATTTATTAAATAATATTAAATATATTTAACTTTATAAAATAATATTTTATAAAAAATACTAGTAAATATAATTTTAAAAAGTTAATAAATAGCTATAAAAATTAAATAAATATAAACTATATAGTCTTAATAAAATAATTAAAGCTTATAGCTTATAATATACTAGCTATAAAATTTTATATTAAATTTTAATTTATTGTTTGATTTATTAAAATAAATAGCTTTTACTATTAAAGTGGTTATTTATTTAAAATTTTATTTATTTATTTATTAGCTATTTAATTTAATTAAGCATTTATATTTTATTAACTTTTTAAAGTTAAAATTAGGTATTTTTAAAAGTAGTAATGTTCTAATTAATATAAATAATATAAGCTACTAAGTGGCCATTTACTCTTTTTTATAAATAAGTATAAATAAATTTTAGTAAAATTTGCTAAAAGTAATTCAAGCTATATTTAATATTTTATAAATATATATAAATACATTAGTTTTTTTATAAATTTTGCTAATTTTATTAAAAAATATATTTTAAAATTTTAAAATTTTAAAATCAGCTAATTGCATATATATATTGTTGTTTAAAAATAGAAATATATTATCTTTAAATAAATTATTTAAATTTTAGGAATTTTAAATTAGTTATATTTTTAACTAAAAACTACTTAAGTAAATCTTACTATTGATAACTATTTTTTAATTTTAACTTGACTAAAATTTTAAGTTTTTTAGAGTTATACTACTACAATCATAAATAAAAACAGTCTATAATTCAAAAACTATCAGTTTTTGTATTAAAATATAGTATATTACTTTGAAATTAATATATAATTCAGAAAAGTATAAAAATGAGTAATAAAACTTTATATATACATAGATAATGTATCTAATAAATGTCCTTTTTGAAGCACCTAGCTAAAGGTAAAGTGTAAAAGTTCTTTTCTGATATGCAATAGAAAATTTATAGTATCTTATAACTCTGTAAATTCAATTTAGATGTTCTAGACATTTATATATATAAACTAAGTATATACTAAAAGACAGTAGCTGAGTAACTAGGTGCTAACTTATATATGTATATATGTTGGAATCAAGTTTAACATTTTTAAGGCACACATACAGCTAACTAAAAATTAATTAAGCCTGCATCATGAAAACTTTGAATAATCTGGTCAATATATTTGAACTTAGCTTTTAAGGGTCAGATAGTAATAATAAAGTTAAATTTATGTCGGTTTTTAATTATATTACTACCTATTCTCTTCGCAAATTGTCAAATCTAGCACGAAGTGCGTCATCTTCAGAGATTCCACCTTCAGCAACAGCGACCTTATTAGTAAGATTTCCATTAGACATTCCAACTGAGTTAGGCGTATCTATTAACTATGAAAATTGTGAATATTAAAATTATTTAAATCAATGTGAAAATAGTAGTAAAAACGTACTGATTGATCCAGAGAAATGCCGATTTCATCCAAAACTTGATTAACTATCATATCAGTTTCTTCTTCTTCATCCATTTCATCATCCATAACATCATCGATTACGTCGTTCATCATTTCCTCCTTCATATCCATAACTTCACTTTCCTTTTCGAACTCCATCATAATCCTTTGTATACCAGGCAAGTTTAGTTTACCATTCATACTTTTCATAGCCTTTTATTCTGTATTAATAAATTTATATAGAGTTAATTTTACTTTAGTTGCTCCTTTCATAGCTTCTGCCATCTGCTGAGTAGATCTCAAAGTCTAACATAAATCGATTAATACTTTTAAAAATAATGTTTGAAGTTACTTGAATTTTTAATCCAACTGCTTGCAATTGAGCTTTCATCTGATAAAACTTTTGTATATGTTTTCTTGTTCTTACTAGGTCTTTCGCCTGTACTTTACATGCATTCTATTTTATATAAATAATTAAATTTTATAGATATTAAAGCTACCATTTGATTAGCTTTGGCTGATTTTTTAATGTCAGCGATTAACTTTTTCTCCTGCTTCTCTAGATTTGTCCTTTCTCTATCCAACTCCCTTTGCGCTTTAGTTAATGACCGTTGATGTTGTCTTAACAGCTCGGCTGGAGTTTTACGTCTACCAAATAATAATTCCATTTCTTGGCGCTTTTCTTGTCGTTTTATGTTTCGAAATGTGAAGGATAAAGCTTATAAGTCATAATTACTATCCGTTTTTACTTAGTTTGATGATGTCGAATTCTAGACCTCCAATTTACATATGATTAAACTTAGGTTGACAAATTCTTGGCAAGAAAGTCCTTTTTTTTAATTATTTTTCTATATAGTACTGACAACTAATTTAAGTTTAGTATACCAAAAGCTATTATCTATAGCTATATTTTATATTTAACTTCAATTTTAATTATAACTTTTATATAAACTTAAATATTTATAAAGCTAGGTTATACTACCTAATTAAAGCTAATTTATATTTTAAAGCAATAATAAATATTACCTAATTAATTAATAAAATTTACTAAAAAGTATAACAAAAACATATAAAGTTAAAAAACAGCAATTTAAAATCAATTAATTTAAATTTAAATTGTAAATATTTTAATTTAAATTTTTAAACCTTATAAAAAGTTCTTATTAAAAAATTAAAATATAAAAAGTTAAATCTAATTTAATTAAGCTAAAATGGCCAAAGTTATAATGTAAAATCTTCAAAGTTATAAAAAAAATTATTAAAAATAAATACTTTGAAAACTTTATATATATATAATTATTATTAATTTAACTAAAAAATATTATATATTTAAAGGTTAAAGCTTATTATATTAAATAAGAAAATTTTTATAAAATTATATTAAGCTATAAGTAATATTTTTTAATTATTAGTAGTTTATATAATTAATATTAAAAGTTTACAACTTTAATTTTATTATTATTTTAATTTAATATACTTTAATAAATAATTTTATTATAAATTATTTAAATTTAACAATTTATTTTTTTAAAATTAATATTTAAATTATAAAATAGCAATCTTAAATTTTTACTTATATTTATTTATAATATAATTTTAAATATACTATATTTCAACCTAAAATTATAATATTTTAGCTAGTATATTAGATTTAAATATATTTTTTAAAATTATAAAATTAAGTTAAATTAATATTTTTTTATTAAAAGTTATTTTATTAGAAAATTTATTAATATAGCTTTATTATTTAAGTTAGTTTTTATTTTGAAGCTATTTAATAAAATAATTATATTATTATTAATATAAGTTTATATTATTTTTTTAATTAATTTATTAATAGCTTAATTTATTTTTAAAATAATGTTTAGTATAAGTTTATTTATTTAATAATTTTTAAAATAAACTGTTTATTTTATTTTTTAAAGTTTATTTAATATTTTTATAAATAAATTATTAGTATATTATTTAAAAACTTTTTTATTTTAAATAAACTTTTTTATATTTTATCTTTATATTACTATTTTAGTATATTTTTAATATTTTAAAATATAATTAATCTTTTTAGTATAATTGCTATATTTACAGTAGTAAGTTTTCACTTTTTAATAAGTAATATTATATCTATTTTCTAGCTTTTTTAATTTTTAATTTTAATATATAAATAATTTATAATTTATTTAAAAAAAATTATAAAGTTTTAAAATATCAAAATAAAGTTTTATTTAAATAAATATAAATAATATTTATAAATTAATAAATATAAAAAAAAATATTAAATTAGCTATATATATATTATATAGTTAAATATATATACTTTTAAAAATTACATATAATTATTTTAAAATTTAAATAATATTTAGTATAATATTCTAAAAGTATATTAATTTAAAGATAAAATTAAGTTTGATATAAGTAGTATAATTTTTGATTTTTATATTTTTATGTTTTATAATATTTTATACATTCTAGTTTTGAAAATATAAATTAGCTACTTTCAAAAAATAGCACATTTTATGTGTTGCTCCTTAAGCTAAAATTTTTCCTCTTCAGCTTTTAAAAGCTACAATATAGTTGCTTTTCACTACATTCTATTCTCTCTTATTATATTATTTACTGCCACAGCTAGAAAAATTATAATGGGCTCTATAAGCCCCAGGCCTAAAGTTTACATTCTTATACTGATGGCTTCTAAGTCCATTTAATTATTTATAGCTTATTTTTATGTTAATATTTAATTTATATTTCAGAAATATGTGCTTGGTCTTTTGACTTTGAAAGAAAAATATATTAAAAATTATGAAACATGATTAATAAGGCTATACAAATTTCGTTTAGTGTTTTAAAATTTTAGTTAAAATGCGCTGTTTGTATTAAAGAATGTATGAATCATTCTCCTAAACCAAGAAAATCAATATTAATAGCTGCACTGATATTCATACTATTTTTATTGACATATGCAGAAAATAAATTTACTGGTACTATACTAACTGAATTTTTATTAAAATATATAACAAAAATAATAGCTCACAAAAGAGATTAAGTGTTTTATTATATAAAGATAGACAGAATTCATAATGTTAATTTAAGTAAATTGTAATAGAAAATGTACTTAAGTAACAGCAGCAACTTTAATATCTGAATAAGCTAGGATGAAAAGTGCTACAACCACTAGGAAAAATATATACTAGATAACAGAAATTTACGAGCGAAGCTATAAATTAAATCAAAGGTGAATAAATACCAGGAACTGTTCATATTATATCTTATAAAATAGATAATGTGATACCCGCACTAGGGACACTAATATCCTTTAGAATATTGAGAAAAGTTAAGCTATAAATAATATAATCAGTGATTAACAGAGTACCATTTAAAACAAAATCAAAAAATCACACTGGATTGATATATAATAAATGACTTATTGAAAATTCATAAGGACAAATTTACATCTGATACATAAGCTTAAGGCTGTACTAAAGGTAGGGTCAAAAGACGGCTACTAAATTGCCAATATAGTGCTATTTTTTCAGTAACTACAACATCAGATTCTTCAAGCCTGCTTTAAACTAATAATCAATAAGGGTGTTCTCATAGAAATTTTCTTCGAACACAATGATATCAAGGCTAAACCGCCTAAAGTGAAGCTGATTCTCCAATACAACCTATGATATTTAGGTATTTCCACTTAGATATTTTATGGTGGAGATTGCATACCGTTAACTACTAAAACTCCTACTACCAAGAAGCTCTAGTTTAATGAATTAATTTTAACAAGATTTCTTGATGGAATTAACTTGAAGATTAGAATTAGACGGCGGTACATATGGCATATATACCAATAGCAGTCAAAAATCTAAAAGGTAGAAATACGGGAAAGTGAGAAAAGCAAATAGTAAGAAAGTCCTCAAGGAATAGAAACAGATGGCGACTGCCAAAATGGGTTTTATACTAAACTTATCACAAAAATAACTAGACTAAAAAGCACCCACTAAAGTACTCGATAAAAAATTGGTGTAATAATAGCTGCTTTTGATAATACGAATAGCTATTTCTTCAATCTATTAACAAATCATTCATAATTGCTACTTCAAAGCTATTGAAAGCTTATTATGTTTCTAAAAGTAGATTGTATTTTGTATTTCAACTTTATCATTGTAGCTTATCTAATCGTATATGTAAATAATTGGCAAAGGTGTACTCACTAATCTCTTGTTGTTTGCTGCCATCTAACTAAAAGAATTTTGGTGTTATAATTTCAAATTCTGCCAGTAAAAAAATTAATTTTATGATCGATATTTTATTGACTATGATAAAAGATCTGACTCATAAGAATAAAACAGTAATCGCATGATTATTGGGGAGGTTTAAAAAAATAAAAAAACTCAAAGCTCAAAACTACCTTTTCATCTTATTTTCATTTTAACATTTTATCCAAAAAGGTCGAAAGTGTTAGTAGCCGAACAAATGCCAGTCCACTACAGCCCAGTTCCAGGTTAGCAGTAATATTTGGACCATAGTAACCTTATGGAAAATAGAATCGGTGCAATTACCAACCAAGATTTCCCTCAAAACTAAAATTTCAATACCAGATTCAATAATAGATGTAATAGTTGGTTCGTTTCAGATTGTTTTAAAAGAAAGAGTAGCTGATATACCATCTACTGATAAGCTCAAGGTAATACCTTTTACTTATTTGAGTTTATATATTTTTAGGAAACCGTTTTAAATTTATGTAACCAAGAGATCAAGTTAGACCCAGTACTGGGTTTTACTTTTTGCTTGTCTTTTTACGATCCAAGTAAAGAGAGAAATAACAAACTTGGGATAATAGAGCAATGGTGTTGTCATTATTCTTATAAAGACCCCAGCAGGTACCCACACAAACAAAATTAATCTAACAAATTTAGTATGCTTACAAAACCGAGGCTTAAATGTTTTAAATCTCAGGATACAACTCTATTTTTACAATCAGTATACAAAGCTCAAAAAAGTTTACCTATTGTAAATGAAATAGAATCCGCTTGCAAAGTTAAATTTCGATATTTTTTAAAATTGACGCTCAACCCCCATAGCTTAATATCGGAAGGTTACGAAATTCACCGATTTAAAACAGTCTGCCATAAAAAAAAGTATCTTTTGAACTTAGAAGCTTTTTACTACAAGGAAGAAGCTACTGTTTCATCGACTCTGACTGAACCCAAAATTTCTTATCCAATAAATATTACTAGTGTAGAACATCGATCACCAGCATACAGCCGTTATAAGTCTATTGCGGTGCCCAAATCCACCTTAATACCTAACCTAAGGCCCTCTTCACCTATACCTATTACACCTTCGTTAAGAAATCAGTCCAGAGTTGGATTTGTATCTTCACCAAGTGAAAAACGTGGTAAGGGCAGTTTCAGTGAATCGTTAGTAGGAAGCTACGAAGAAAGTCTATTAAGCGGGCGTATGTCTGCCTTTTCATCCAAGCCAATTGAGGGGTTTACTGCTAAAATAAGTGTGACATCCAAATCCCACTATTTAACTTCAATTTCGTTAACAGTACCCTTTTCAGCTAGCTTCTACCAACATAGTGGAGAAACTTCGTATAGCCCATACGTCGGTAAAATATGCCTCGAACCAGAATTCGACACGTCTCTCAACGTACCTTTCAAAGGTCAGCTCCAACTGATAGTTAGAAACCCTAACCTGACCGCCGTTCAGTTTTTCATTGTCCCTTACGACCTCCGTGATATGCCCGAAAATAGTAAAACCTTCTTACGCCATAAGATATATTTCCACCTTCCCCGACAAACTCCAAAGCTAAGGCACGCAGTTCATCTCCAATTTGTCACCCAAAATGACGCCAATGGCACCACCCAACTTTACTTATACCGGTCAATTCGTGTCGTATTCTCTTTAAGGGCGCGGGAAGATACTGAAATAAAGACAGTATCGGTAGATCGTCCACCTTCTCCCTTACGTTATACCCCATTCGAGTACCTGGCTTCATCGCTACCTGAGAATCCAGTCGTACATTCCACCTCGTTCCCTCTAGAAAATTTGCTTTCTACTAAGGATCCCGACCTACCACCTGGTCTGTAAATTGTACAAACAGTCACAATTCGCTACATGACACTTATATACTACATCCGTCTTTCCCCTTATTTTATTGCCCGTCTTAATCTTAAATTTCATTTTGTTCGTTACTTTCATAGACACTTTACCCCTGCTCTCTTCATGTATTGAATGCAAAGTTAGTAAATGTTTAAGCATGTACTGCTTATTTTGAAAATTAATTTCAACTTATTTTAGCATTTATTTACTTATATGTACCGTAGGTGACTCAAAAACAATTTAATTTAAAATATATATTTTTACAGTTGTTTTAAAAAATCTAATTTAGTACATCGATAAAGTTTTATATGGTTGTCTTTTAGTTAGATACTGGGAAACAATTCGTAGTTTTTTTAACACTTAAGTAAACATTTTTGAAAGCTTTAAAAATCATTATAACTTAACCTCTATAATGCAGGTATCAGATGATAATGTTAATTATTAAAGTAAACATGTAAGAATGAATGAATATTGAAATAAACTTACTAATTAATTCAAAATTTTAATATAAATTAACTCTATCTTTTAATATATTTAAAATAAAGCAAATTCAAATAAAATAAACACTATAATTTATTAAAGTAGTATATACTTTAATACTAATATAAATTAAAATATATGATTTTTTAATAAATAGATTAGAATTAGATAGACTAATATTAAGCTTGTATTAGTTTTAAAAATATTAGAATGAAAAACTTCTATTTATATTATATTTAACTTTTTAATAATAATAAAATTTTATTTAAAAAAAAACTATAAATAGAAAATTTTACTATATAGTAATAAGATTACTAATAAAAAAAACACTATTTATTTTTCTTTATAAAGGTAAAAATATGCAATTTTATATTATATTATTACTAAATAATTTAATTTAATTAATAAAAATAAATTCTAACTATTTATAATATTAAATATTAAAAATGACAAAATATTTAATCAATAGAATATTTTAAAATTTAGAGCTTAAATAATAAAAGAAATAAAAAACATTTATAAATAATATATATATAATTATTAATTAAAAAATAAAAGAAGTTGATACTGCTTAGCTTTATAACTTTCTTTCAAATTAAAAAAAAAAATTTTTAAAAACTTTAATAGAAAAAAAAAATGCTTGAAAAAGATTTACTTTTAGAAAAAATATAGTTATATAAAAAAATGCAAAAAATTAGCCTTAAATTAAAATTTTTAAAAATAGTTTACTTTGGAATAGTTAATTTTAGTAAAATAATTTTCAGATATTAAAATATTTAAAATTGAAATGTATACTATCAAAATAACTTTAATACATATCTGTTTATTTTACATTGAAATTTCTACTATTTAAACCTTTTTTTTATAAATGTGGATAAATAATAATTATAATATACTTATCGATTTAAATTATTAAAGCTATTAAAATCAATTTAAAGGTTATTTTAGTAGTTCTGGTTGCATCATTATTTAAAAGTTAAAAAGTTGGTTTGTAAAGATATAAATTTGAGTAGCTTTACAGAATTTGTAACTATTTTTTTAAAATAGTTTACTTTGTAATAGTTCTAAATTTTAACACGGAATAATAGGTGTAATTTTTAATTTTATTCGCTATGAAATTGTGCCTTAGACATAAACCAGCACCAGAAACTCTAGCTAATTTAATTTATTTATATGTTTATTATTAATTAAATTTTGATTTTTTGGTGTTTATATTACCTAATAATTTACCGTTTATTTTTTTGTACACGAATTCTATGATACTACCTATATTTTTAATATATTTTGTTTAGTTATATTAAATGTAGATAAAAATAAGATATTATTAATACCAATCGTTTAATTTTAAAATAATCAATATATAAGGCACTATATCAGTAACTTCCCATTCACAAGCAATTTCTAAAAGCTCTAACCAATTTTTCTTACTAAATGAAATAACAGTGCTTAAGTTAATATAACCAAAGTACATAAAATCTACAATCAATTTCATGTTTCTAAAGCTAACTTTATACGTTATTTTATCCATTATCGGATACTTCATACTTGATCTTAAAACCTTTTTCAAATATATTGATTGATGCTTAATAATAAATTCATCAGCTAAAAGCGTATTATTCAAAAGATCTTTACAAGGTACCAAATACGATACAGTTGGAAAGATAAGGATTATGTCTGCATGGTACGGATTCTCTTTACCTAACTTTAAGTACCGGATCAAGTACTCATTCTCCATCTTATACTTAACTTCATAAAAGATATTGACGGTAGGTCTAACTAATTCAAAGTCTATATTCTCGATTTCTAAATTTATAATACTATTAATATAGTAATCAAATAGGAACACTTACTATAAAAACCTATTCTGTTTTTTATCTCTAAGTCATGTTCAAAAGTATAGCTTTCTAAATGCTTTGAAAAATGTATCACAAATTTTATAGTTATACGGCTATAATTACAACTATCGATATGAGAAACTAAAATTACTTAAAAATGATTAGTGAACGAAGGCTAAAAATATCACAATTGTTATAAATTCTACTTAAAAATAATGTTAATGGGAGCCCTTTAACTAAATTTAGATACTTTCTACTGCCCTTTTCTATAGCTATACGTTTAAAGAAATAACTCTTTAGCTCCTGCTTTTTCTTAGGAATGTTGTCGAAAGGTTTGGACATAAAAACAAATTTTTAAAAGTTGTAAATTTGCAATATAATTATTTATATACTTCTTAATCACTAAAATTAACTTATTTTTAAATTCGAATATTCTCATTTTCGCATCAAAATTTGATTAAAAAGTATTATTCAGTTACATTCTATTTACGATATTAAAGTCTTTGGATAAAAATCTTTTATTTCAAGCTTATTCTACTGATATTTATTAGATTTCAATATAAAGTTTAAAAGTATAAATAAATCTTAAGTATAAGATCAATCGTATATCTTTATTATAAATTATAGAAGGACTATTAATCGTATCCATAAATTATTATAATCAAAATGTTAACAAAAAATAAACTGAATGTTAAAAATCCAAATATTTACATTGACTTTAAATTGTAATAAAAGGTGAAAATACTATCGAAATATTTTATTAAATGAAGATGTCAGCCTTTTAGAGAAAGAAGCTAAAATATAGATATATGATGTTGGAAAGATTAACTAAAGCTTAAAAGAAAAAAAATAATGCCGAGAATGGGTTTCGAACCCATGCCTCCGAAGAGATTGCATCTTAAGTGCAACGCCTTAGACCACTCGGCCATCTCGGCTTATAAATCTTATAGAAACATTTATATAAATAGTTATTTTTAAATAATTACTATTTAAAATTTTTGTTTTCTTGGTTATTATATTTGTATTCGTTAATAAATAAGTTATCAGATTTTACCTATTTAAAATTATTAAACTATTCTACTTTATTATTTACTAACGTATATATTTTTAATTTCTTATAAACTATCTATAATCTTTTAATATTAAATAAATATATTGATTTTTTGGATACTATATTGTTTATATTATTATTACTTAAACTTTTACAGTTTTTTTTAATATGCTAGTCTATCAATAAAAATAAATGAAATGATTTTTTAAATTATATCTGCCTTTTATTTCTAGCTAGGTTTATTTACTAAGTATATTAGATTTTATAAATAATTTAAAGGGGACTATTTTTAAAGATTATAATAAATTATTTATTTATTTATTAATACTTAATATCCTTATTATATACCTTAATATATTCTCAATTTTATTGAAAATAAACTAAATATAGTAGTAATTACATAATTAAATAAACTATAGAATCAGCTTCTAAATTTAAAACTATTTATATTAAAATATAATAAATTTTAAGCTTTTTTTTAATAATAGCCTATATATATTTAATAAATCTAATGCTAAAAATATAATAAATTCTTTACTATATAGAAGTCTAAAAAGTTTAATCAAATTAAAATATTTAAAAAAATAGAAACTAGTATATTTTCTTATATTAATAATAATTTATAACTAGCTTTACAGTTTTTTTTTTAAAATAGTAAAATAACTATTTTATTATAATTTATAGTACTAAAATTATTAAAACTTAGCACTATAGGTAATTTACAAAATTAGTTTGGTTATAATTATTGAAAAATGCCAAAAAATTTTAAAGTTTTAGCTAAAAGTAAGCTTAAATACTAAAATAACAGTTATTTTAATTTAAAATTATATAAAAGCTAAATTTTAACTTTAAATAATAGTTGTAAAAAAATTTTAAAAAATTGAAAGTTTTAGTTTAATAAAAATATATTAGTTTAATTTATATTTTTTATTATATTAAGCTTAAATATTAAGATTTTTAAAAATTTAGACATTAAATAATATTATTTAACTAAAAAATAAAATTATTACTATTATTATTAATATTAATAAATAAAGTATAATTAAAAAATAATTGTAATTTTATATTATTAATATTGTTAAAATAATATTTAATAAAAAGTAAATACTAAAATTACTAAAGCTTTATATTTAGTTTACTTATATTTTTTTTTCTAAAAGATATAAACTAAAAAAATATTTTATTAAAATTACTATTATTTAGTTACAAATAAAAATTTCTTAGTTTTCTAGCTTAGTAATATTTTTTTAAAATATTTTATTAGAATTATCAAAATTATAATAGCTAAAATTAACTATATTTAATTTAAGCTTATATTTAGCTTTAAAAAATTTAACTATTTTTATAAATATAAAAAAGCTTTTATATTATAGTAATACTAAATTTAAAAATAGTATAAATAATAAGCTTATATAATTTTTGTTTATTAAAGTAAATAATATTGTTATTAGACTTAATATAAAAAGTATATTATTATAAGTAATATTTAAACTAATATTTAGTTTAGTAAATTATATAATTTTAGTATTATTTTTAAAAATATTATTTTAAATATCTAAAATTTTACTTTAAATATTAATTTTAATATAATGCTTAAGTTTAGTAATTTAAATATTGATAACTTTACTTTAATTCCTATTTTTATTAATATTTTTATTATAATATAAAATATTAATATAAATATTTACTATTATTTAGCTAATTTTAAAAGTAGTAATAATATTTTAATTATATATATTACCTTTAGATATCTTTTAAATTTAGTTTTTATTATTTTTTATTTTAATTTATAATATATATAATTTATTAAAATTTTAATTTTGCTTAGTTTTAGAGTAGTTTAAAAAATATTCTAAAAAATAAGGTTATAAAAATATTGCTAAAACAAATAAATATACTTAGTTTAAAAAATATTTAATAAAATTTTAATATTGATATATTTTTATTAGATTTATTTTATGTATTACTTTTAAATCTATTAAAATTACTATAATTATTTAAATATTTAGATTATATATTAAATTTATTATTATTTTTTAATAACTAATTAATATTAATATTTAATATATTTTTAGCAAATTTTAGATATATATATTTTATTTTAGTTATTATTATTTATTTTTTCTATTTTTATTACTTTTAAAGTTAAATTATTTAAGAAAATAATAGATTTAGTTATTAAAAAGCTATATATTAGCATTTTTTTAAATTTAAGCTTGCTTTTTAGCTTTAATATTAATTTTTTTACTATTTTACTACTTTATTAAACAGCTACTTATTTTTTTAATATTTTACTTTTTAACTTATAAGTATTTTAGTTATATTAATACTAATTATATTATATATTTTCTATAATTTTACTATATATATTTAAGTTTAATTTTTTTAGTTAGCATAAATTTAATACTATACTTAGTTTAACAAAAATAATAAATTAAATAATTTAAAATATATTTTTATAAAACTATATATTAATACTTAAATTATTACATTATTAATAAAAAGTATAATATTAAAAAAGCAAACTTATTTACTATTTTAATTAAATATTTTATAATAAATATATATTTATAAAATAATTTAAAAATTAATTATATATAAAAATAGCTACTTTTACTATTATATAAACTTTTAATTAAAATTAAAAAAAAGTAATTAGTATTAAATTCTTTTATATAATTATAAACTAATAACTAAATAAAGTAAAAATTACTAAAATTAAAAAAAATAAAAAATAAAAAAATGCAATAAAAAGTTAAATTTTATTTAAAATATAAATAAAAAGCATAAAACTAAATATATATATTATTAATTTATTGTTTAATTTTTTATATACTTTATATATAGTTAGACTAATTTAAAAAAAAATAATTTAAATTTATAGAATTTTTATAAAAAATAATAAACAAAACTTGCATTAATATTAGTATTTAATTTTTATAAAGTGTTATATCTTTTTTTAATTAAGATATTTTTTACTTTTTCTACTTATAAAAATAAACTTTAATAAATAAAAAAAATACATTAAGGTTTTAATCTGCATTTAAATATAAAAATAAAAAAGTTAAATTTTAAAAAGTGCCTATAATAAATATGTTATTTTTTATATATAAATTAAAATTATATAGAAAAAAATACTAAGTATTACCATATGTTTGCCTAAACTAAGGATAAAAAATTTTACTTTAAAATTAAACTCTAGGCCTACTTAATATAATGCATATGTATTTATCACCTTCTATTTAAAAATTTAGTATAATTGTTAAGTTTAAAAGTATTTAATGTGTTTACTTGATTTTCTACCACATATTTATTTCTAAGCATATTTTGAATATAAGAGTACATCCTAAAATAAAAAATAAAACACTTTAAAGGTTACAACCTATTTAAATAATAAAGGTATCTACTTAAGCTATCTTTTTAATACTATAATAAGCTTTAAAATGGTTATTGAAAAAACACATTTATTAAAATATGCCTAAAAAATTCAAATTGAGAAAGGGATCAAGATCTATGAAAACTAGATAATATAATAATAAATATATAAAGATATAGAACAAAATTTTTTATTTTGAGGTTAATATTTATTTGACCTTAGACCTATAGTATAAAATTAGTTTAATATTCGTAAAAATAAAAAAGTATCAAAAAATGGATCAGGCTGTTGAGCTTGTATATAATCTCACATGGTAGTCTCTCGAGATTTAGTTTGAAAGAAATAAATTTATCATCATAAAAAATAATTATATTTGGTGCTTATGTTTACCTTGTAAATATTTTGAAAAGTTTTGAAAAAGATAATTTTAGTTATCGAATTTTTTAATCGAAAAAAAGTATTTGTTGTATGTCGAATTGTGGGATATTTCTAAAAACATTGTAGTTGTGACATTTACTCGTAAAAATACGCGAAAATAATCCGGAAAAGTGAAGGAAACTTAAACTTGAGGGTATTTCACCTCGAATTTAGACCACAAAAAGTACAAATTAACAATTTTAATTTGCTATATTTTTATTTCGAGGTTTTGGATAAATTAAAGTTAGCATTTTAATATATTTTTTAAGGAATTAGTTGTGAAAATTTCAGATATTAATTATCGCACATGAATATAAACTCAATAAAAATAGTTAAGATTAGTGTTTATAAAGGAATCGAGTTCGCCATCTTATTGTGATTAGAGTTAGAGCAGACGTCTGATTATCATTAATTAATTTTATAGAGTTTGATTTGTATAGCTTTTGAAAATAATATAGAACAATTTTCGAAATAACTATTTTGGAATTATAAAAATATAATGTTTAGCAAGAAAAAGATAGATACAATTCCGATAATTGACAGTGATACTCAACTTGATTTAGGTAAATTTTTGGTTATAACTTTAATTTAACAGCTTACCCTAAAAGATGAGAATGCTTTAAAAGGCGTAAATTTAAAATATGCGCAAAAATTTAAAAGTTTTTAGGTGGAACTATTCTTCAATAATCAGTTAGATGAAGCAGAAGAGTTATTCAAGACTGGTCCTGAAACAGATCCATTATACAGATTAACTTTAGCGACTAAAGGCTTTTTTAAAGGTATTTTATAAAATTTACAAATCTTTAAAAAATAGCTTGTATTACTTTTAACCATGGTGATGTTGATCAATCAATTGAAGAACTCAATCATGTAGTCAATGCAGCCCAAGTAGTTATTGACAAATGTTCACCTACTTCTATAACTTCAACTTTGACTAGTTACTTGCCATTTAGTGGAAAAGCAGAAATAATGTCTAATATGGAGTTTAGAGCACGTATAATCAAAGCCGAAGCACTGTTATTAACTGCTTTAATGCAATTACTGCAAGAAAGTATTCTAGCTTATGTCAAAGCTGGTTTCAATCTTAGAAAAGGTGATTTTAAAATTTTTAATGTACTAATTTTTATTAGGTTACCTTGAGTACCAAGCTACTCATCAAGCTTTTTTGAAATCCGGTGGTACTGACAGCAGTAAATCAATTTATGATAACAATTCGGTAACAGGAATTTATTTTGGGTAACCATTAGTTAAATCTTTTATCTAATTATTTTTGTAGGGTTGGTACAACGAACTTGCTACTATCTGCACTTCCATCTAAAATCCTTAAAGTGGTGGCTGTGTTAGGTATTAAAGGAGATAGACAATTAGGTTTCCAATATTTACGTTCATGTATTCAGCTTCAAGGGGTCAGAACACCTCTATCTCTATTCTTTTTACAATTGTACCATGCTTTGTTTTTGTCTTTCTGTCCTTCCTTTTCTACTGACGACATAGAAACTATGGGTACATTGGTCGAAACTTCAATCAGTGCCTACCCTAAATCGTCATTCTTTCACCTAATGGCGGCTCGATACTACAGAGCTAAACGACAACTTGAACCCTCTAATCAAGCGTTAGAAGTAGCTGCACAATGTCCTCCATCCTGGAAACAATTCGAGTTAATTGCCAGCTATGAGTTAGGTCTCAACTACCTATTTCAACTCCAGTGGGACAAAGCAGCAACTCATTTCAAAAAATTGTCCGAGGCCGACTACTGGTCACGACCATTATTTTTATATCTGTTAGCGTGCTGCCACTTCCATACAAATCAACTGAAACTTGCTAACGAATTATGGGATAAACTTGAGACTGAAAACACCCGTAAATACGGCGGAAAAGTCATCTCTGTTGAAAAGTTCATTAACCATAAGCTTAAGCTTAGAAAACAAGGCAATGCCAGCCCTTTACCGGGATTAGAGATGATCGCGATATGGGGTGGATTCGACTGCATGCCTTCTGAATCCTTAGATACTTCTGAAAAGATGATTAGTGACGCTCTTAAGCAGCAGGATAGCTCTACCCTGCACTTTTTGTTAGGTTGTGTAACTAAAGAAATCGTTATTAAATCTAATAGCGTAAACTTGAATAACGAAAAAGTTATAGATGTTCAAAAAGATAATGCCATCACTGAGTACCAATTTAGTCGTGAGTGTTTTGAAAAAGTTTTACAATATCCAGATGATCAAGTTGATAGTCATCTCAAACCTTTTACACTTTATGAACTTGCTACAATCGATCATATGGATGGACAAATTACTAAAGCTAAGCAAAAGTTTGAGGATATAGATAATTACAAAGGTTACTTCTTTGAGTACAGGTTAGCTCTACGCCTACAGTTAGTTGGTATTAAGTTGACTGAACCACAATCTTAGCGGTATTTTTAATATATGATTTTTTGATATTAGTTTTTTATTTAATAAATTGATTTTGCAAGCTAAAATAACTTTAAATTTTATTATGCTTAATTTTTTTAAATTCTTTAAAAGCATAATAATATTTATTTAATAAAAAATCTAGTAAAAAAAGAAAAAATACAGAACTGTTAAAGATATTTGAATTTTTTTAGAAGTATAGATAGAGTGTGTATTTACACAATATTATTTTATAAAGCACTGCATAGAATAATTTTTTTCTTTAAAATCTAAATTATTCTTAGTATATATTTATTATTAATCATTTTATCAAATTTAGGCTTTTTTAATATATATATTATATGGTCTTTTAGTTGAAAATATTAATTCAGAATAGAGATCTAAGTATTAGTATATAAAAAAATTAAATTATATAAAATTAATTAAAATTTTTAGATTAATTAAATAAATAATTAAATTTCAATTTTAATCTTAAAAATATATAAGTATAAACTAGTTTAAAATTCAATTTAAATAGTTTTATTAAATAATTATTTATATTTTTCTATTTTTAATAAAATTCTAATATTTAACTTTTACATTTTTATATTTATTTATCATTTATTATATTAGATTTAATAACTAATACATTAATTAATAAGAAGTTTTTAATAATAAAATATATCTATAAAATAAAATAAAAAGTTTTTAAAGCTAGAAAAAATATTAAAAATAATTAGCATTAATATAAACTAAAAATGTTACTTTTTTAATTTTTTATAATTTTATTTAATATTTTTCTCCATATTAAAAAATATTTTAAAACTTTTTACTAACTTAAAATATTACTATTATATAATTTTTCTTTAAAAGTTAAAAATAAACTAAGCTAATTATATTTCTACTAATTATCTTTTATTTATAAAATTAAATAAATACTTGTTTTAATACTATATATATAAGTATTTACTTTTAAAAATAGCTAAGTTTAAAATTTTAAAATATATTTAAGTTAGTAAAATTGATAAAAATAAAATTATTATTATTATTATATAAATATAAAGTATAAAATATAATATTTTATTATATTTTAGTAAATAAATAAAATTAAGAAAATAAATTAACTATTAAATAATAAATATTACTTTTAAAATAATATATAAATTTATCAAAAATATAATTAATTATATAAAAAAATTGTATAGCTAGCTTTAAATCTAAATATTTATAAAATGATAATAAAATAAGTTAGAAAGTTAAAATTAAATATTAAATTAAATTAAATTTAGTAAAGTTAACCTAATATTATAAAGGCTATAATAATTTTAAATTGATATTTTATTAAAATTATAAATATTATATAGTTATTTAACTTAATTTAAAATAAAAAAAATATTTTAAAAAATCTAAATAAGTTTTTATAATTATAAAGTTAAAATAATAAAATATAAAAGTAAAATATTTATTAGATAAGCTGAATATATTAAGTTATATCTAATTTTTTTTTAAATAAATATGATAAATAATATATTAAATTTTAAAATACTAATATAAGCTTTTTTTTAAATTTTAAATTAAATTTTTATAGTATATATAGTAATTTTATTAGCTTATTTTTTTACTATTTGATTTTTTAAATTAAAATTAGCCACTTTAAAAAAAATTATATTATACTTTAAAGCTTTTATATAGTTTAATTTAAAAACTTTTGAAAAAACTTAATATTTAAAATTACTAGTTTTTAAAAAAAATATTTTAATAATTTGAAAATAAAACTATACTAATAAATATAATAAATAAATAAAAATTAAATTAATGCTAACTAAAATTATATAAATTAGTTAAATAAAATTATAATAAGCTTTAAATATATATATATATATTTATATATAATTTTAAAAATATAAAGCATTTTAGCCTTATTTATACTAAAATATTAATTAAAAAAATAGCTTTAAAAATAATACTTAATATTAAATATTAAATATTTAAATGGCTATTATTAATATATATATTAAAATAGATAGTAAAATATTAAATAATAATAAATATATATATAGTTTTATTTTACAATTTTAATATATAATATAAAAGTATATATTTTTTTTATAATAATTAAATATTAACTAGTTTTATTATTTTACTTTTATTATATAAAATAAAATCTTGCTTTATTATATAAAATAAATTAAACTAAAATTTTAATTTTTTAAATTTAATATAATACTTTATATAGTTAAGCTTTACCTTTTAATTATTTTTTAAAATTACTAGCTATTAAGCTTAATAATTTTTAAAATGTATATATTAATGTATAAATATATTAGATTTTAACTAATTTTATAAATTATATTATTAGCTACTTTTAAAAGTAGATAATTATATATTATTTAACTTTACTAAATATTAATTTATTTTAAGTAATATAATTGCAGTTTTTATTACTATCAAGTTTATTTTAAAAATATTTTTTAAAATTTTATTATAACTTATAATTAAGTTAAAGCTATTAATTATATTTTATATTATTAAATATTTAGCAATATAAATTTTTTAATACTTTTATTTAAATTATAATTAAATTATTATTTATTAAAAATTACTTTTTTCTATACTTTTTTAGCTTTTTATTTAATATAATAATTAAGTTTTATAATTTAATAGATTTAATATTAATTTAGAATTTTAATATATATATTATACTATAAATAATAATAATTTTAATTTTTAAAGTTAATTTTTAACTTATTTATTATACTTTTTCTAATAAAAATAGTTTTATTTTTTATACTATATATTTATTTTAAAAATAAATAAATAATAATAAACTTTAGTTTATATTTTTATCTACTTTTTATTATTTTATATTTAATATTTATTACTTTTAAAACTAATTGTACTTTAAATTAATATATTAATAGTTTATTAAGTTTAAAATTACTATTTTTATAAGCTAATTACTTATTTTTAACAACTTTAAGAATAGTAATAAAATTTAAAATATATAAAAATTTTTTTTAGTTATTTTATTTTATTTTTATAATTTTACTAGCCTTTTTTATTTTATTTTATTACTTAAATTTATATATATAAATATATAGTTTAAATAAATAAAAATAAAAATAAAAAAGAAAGCTAATTTATATAATTTAAGTATTAAATAAATTATTTTTTTAGTTTAAATTAAGTTACTTTTATTATAATTTTTTTAACTTTAATATAAATATATAATTAATTATAAAATAGCTTATTTTAACTAATAATAATAATAATAACTTTATTTTATTTATATTTTATTAAATTTTTTTATAAATTTATTTTTTAAATTTATATTACTTTATATATTATAATTATAGATAGCTTTACTATATAAAGTACTATTTTTTTATACTTTTATTATTATTTTAAATATAAATATATATTTTTTAAAATTTTTAACTTTAAATTTTACTAAAATTAAATATTAAACTTTTTTTATAATTAAATTTTAGTTTTTTAATTTTATTAGTAAGTAATAAAATAATAAACTTTAAGCTTTAATTTTTTATTTAGTTAAAAGATTTTAATATTACTATAATTTAAAATAAACTTACTTTATTTATAATAATTTAACTATTATAACTTTTACTATTTTTTATAGTGCTCTTTTTTAATATAAATAAATATTTTTAACTTTTTTAACTTTTAGTATTATTTTATTAATAATTTATTATCATTAAACTTATAATAATTTAAAATAAATACTAATATATAGTAAAACTTAATTATATAATAAAATATAGCAAATTATATCAAATATATATAATAAAAATAAGTAATTAAAAATAAAAAATTTAGGCTAAAATAAACTCTTTTTATATTATAATTTATAAAATAAATTTAATAATTTAAAAATAAGTTATTAAAAGTAAAATTTTTATCTAATAAAATAACAAATTAGTTAAAATTAAATAATCAATATATAATATAAATTATAATAATAATAATAATAATAATAATAACAATAAAATAATTTAAATAGATTTATATATTTTATTAATATAAATAATAAAATAAAATTTTAAAATTATAGCTAAGTTTAGTAATATATAAATTTATTTAACTTATTTAATAAAAATTAGTTTTTTGTTTAAGTTAATTAAGTTTAAAATATAATAAATTAGTATAATAGTATTAGTATATTTATACTTTTTATTTTTTACTTTGATTATATTTATACTAAAATAGTTTATTTAGTAAGCTAAAAAATTTAAAAGTTTTTATTATAAACTTTTAACATTTAAATTTAGCTATAAAATATTAAGCTTTTTATAGTTTTAAAAATAGCTAACTAACTTTTAAAAAAAATTATATTCTTTTTATACTTTATTAATACTTTTATTTAGTTATATAAAACTAAAAAAGTAATTAATAAATTAAAAATATAAGCTCTAATTAATTATTTATATTAAAATAGTTAACTGCTAAGCTACAATTATATATATATATATATATATATTAATAATAATAGTAATATTACTTTTTTATTATAAATTTAAGTAAAAAATAAATATTTTTTTAATTTTTAAAATTTTAAAGTTTTTTAATAATGTTATAATTTAATTTTTATATTTATATAGCTTTTTAAAAAGGTTAGCAAGTTAGCTTATACTAATATACTAAAACTAATAAATTATTTTAAAATATTTTTATTTCCATTTTTACTTTTAATTAGTATATAATTTTTTAATTTACTTATATTTTTAATGATTTTTATCTTTAATTTAACTTTTTTTTTGCAAATTTATAAACTTAACTAATTATTATCTTAATTTATTAAATGTTAGCTTTAAAGCTAAAAGACTAATTATATTTTTATTATTTAAATTAAAAGTATTAAATTATTTAGCCTAATTAAAATATAATTCTATTAGAATATTAGCCAAAAAAGATAATAATAAAAAATAATTAAAATTTGTAATAATTTACTTTTAAAAGTATAGAGAAAAATACTAGAAAAAATAGTATTAAGAAGAGTTATTTTAAAAAAGGTAATATAAATAAGGAAAGTATATATTAGTGTTAATATAAAATAGTTTAATATAAGCTATAATAATAATAAAAGCTATAAACTATATAAAAAACTAAAGTATAGAACCAATTTCTTTAGTAGTTATTAGGGAGGTAAGTTGTTTAAAGGTAGACAGTATACAGGGGAAAAGTGTTTTATAATGGTTTTTTGTGAAAGCAGTTGTTATAAAAGATAGAAAATTTTGATTTTCTATCTGCAGAAAAAGAGCAGATATTAAAAAGAGAATTATTTTTCAAATTAATAAAAAAAGGTACCATATCACTTTATGATAGAAGTTGCATAGTTCAAATTTAGTAAGAAATCCTGAAGGTATGAGAGGGGAGTAAGTAAGAGCCAGTTAAGAGCTCAGAACTAGGGAAGGGTAGGTGAGGAAAGTAAAGAGCATATTTTTTTTCATCACTTAGTAGGTATACTATCATTTATTGCTGCAACATTAAGAATGCCGAAATCCTTTCTGCCTTAAGGGTAATTAGGAAAGAAAATTTTGTTCGGTGGGTCCTGTACTTTTTTAAAACCTGATTTTTAACAAAAATTTTATGTGCACTAAATTTTTCCATTTGAGTAAGGTATTGCTGCTTTAATTAAAATAGGTATTAGTTAAAACTAAAAACGGTGAAATGATTTTAAAATTGTATCGTTTAATTAAAATTTAAATAACGACAACTATTCAAATTAACCATTTAACAATTTTTTAATATTTAATTATTTTAAAAATAATAAGTGTTTGGATAATATATTAACAATATTTTATTTTGAGTAGTTCTGCTTCTCGAAGATATACTTTTGAAGCTATAAAATAATGTTGTAAAATTTGAATTCATTAGTATAATTTCATTTAATCTTTTTTTTTGAAAATGGTACAATTTTCTTCGATAATTCATATTTATTAAAAAATATTGAAAAATTTGCCTTCAAAAACTTTTCATAAAGTAGATCGATATACATCTCTGATTTGATTTTAATTAAATCAGTACTAAACCTTATTTTAAAATTTATTAATTAACGTGGGAAGTTCAATCAATTTTTTCCATAGATTACGAGGTACAGTTACCTTTTAGATCTTAATCTTAATTCTACTTATCAATTTATAGTTGAAATTAATTGTAGATAAAAATAGATTATCTTTAACTATTACTTTTAGAATATAATTCGAATTGATTTTAAAGTTTGGGCTCTGTTCTTCTCTGGATCCGCCTGTTCCAACTAGCTATTTTTACCAGTTTAGCCCTGCTTCTTGTAAATCGAAAGTTGGTTGGTTAGCTAGTAATCGTGCTACTTCTATACGTAATTTAGTTGGTTTAAATATTTTAAAAGATGAACAGCTAAAGATAAGCTAAAGAATAGGAAAATTATTCGAATTAATCAAAATTTTCTAACAATCGTTACTATACGTATAGTGAACTAAAGAACTGATTGTTACACGTACTTTAGTACCAATCGAGTCTATTACCAAATTAAGCATTATAATTGGAACAACAAAATACGGCACACGCTCCAATCCAAACAGCAGTATAAGTTTATTGTTCAATACGATGAAGCTGTAGTGTACATGTTTTATAAGTTAGTTCTTACTACGTTTAATACTAACTGTAGTAAGTTTCCCAATAATAATACGGCCGAGTTATCAATTTAGAAGTAGAGGTAGTAATAAAATAAGGACGTGTATCTTCAACAAACAAGAGTTATAAATATATGTTCGTAATAACAACAATATACTAGTATAAATACTTAGCCTAGTATTAAGTTTTGAATTAAATTACCCAACACTTTCAGTTAGTTGTTAAAGATGAGTGTAAGTGAGAAGCAGCAACATAAGTACGGACAGCCCGATACAAAGCAAATGAACCCTAATGACGTAGCGAGACGTTTAGACAATTTAAGATGGTCTAAATGGCATACAAAAGTTACCATATTACTTGCGATTGGATGGGCATTTGACGCTTTTGAGAGTTCAATCGTATCCGCTTTGTTACCTACACTTAAGAAGTACTTCCAAGTTAGTAAACAGGAAGCCGGTATAATTACTGTGGTCTGGTTGTTAGGATCTTTAGTAGGAGCTATGTCGTTTGGATACTTTGGAGATCGTTATGGTCGTAAACTATCGTTTGTCGTCACTATTCTGCTTTACTCTTTAATGACTATAATCACTGCCTGCTCGTTCCACTACCCCATGTTTTTAGTTTTTAGATTCCTCACTGCGGTAGGTGTAGGAGCTGAGTACACTGCAGTAAACGCCACTATTTCAGAATTCATACCTACCCGCCATAGAGGTAAAGTCAGTACTTTGGTTATGGGATTCTGGGCTTTAGGTTCCTTAATAGCTAACGCTATACAGATTCCTCTTATTAAATATTTAGATGGGCCTGAGCTCTCCCAGCTTATATCTTGGCGAGTTGGATTTGCTTTAGGTGGTACTGCTGCTATTTTCGTTTTATTCGCACGTAAATCTTTACCGGAATCACCACGTTGGTTATTAGTACAAGGTAGGTACGATGAAGCGGAACAGATTTTATTGGATATCGAAACGGAATCTCAGCAACCTGATAACCAGTATAATCTACCTAAAATTGACGAATCTATGCAACGCGCTTTCCAATCCCGTCCTAAGATGAACTATTCCCAAGTAGTTAAAGAGTTACTTACTAAGTACCCGTTTAGAGTTTTGTTCGGTATGTTACTTAACGGTTCCCAAGCTTTCGCTGACTACGGAGTTGCCAACTTTTTCTCTTTAGCTGTTTTACCGGATTCCGGTATTAGTAAGGAACAAATCCCTCTGTTCTACCTGTACGGTGTAATCTGTACGATCCCTGGTTTCTTATGGGTAGCTTACCTCATCGACAAAATCGGTCGTAAAACTTTATTACCAATGATCTACATCTTAGGTATCATCTCGATCGCCTGTTTTATCCCTGCCTACTACGCTGGTGATAATAAAGCTGCCGCTATTACTGGTGCCCACTGTTTCTACCAATTCGCTTATACTTCGATCTGGGTTACCGTCTACCCTGCCTTTACCGAAGCTTTCCCTACTCACCTTAGATCTACCGGAATAGGGTTTGCTGTTGCTTTTGGTCGAATCGCTGCTGGTACTTCACCTTTCATCCTGATCGGTGTCTACGAATCTGGTGAAGGCAAAAACCTTATCCCAGCATGCGGTGTACTTTTAGCTTTCTTCGGTATAGGTCTACTCACTTCCATCTGTTGGTCCATCTGGGGTGTTGAAGGTAGAAACACTTCCTTAGAAGACATGAATCCCGATACTGCTGTTCAGCCTCCACGTAACTCTTTAACTGTTGATAAGTCGTTCTCTAGCTAGCACTTTTATACTTGTAGTTGCCTTTAAATTAATTTACTGACACTGTTATTCCACTAATAAAATTATTATCTTTATTCTAACTTATTTTCCATTAATTTTATATAAATTTGTTCAACAATATACGAAAACTTGCTTTATATATGAATAAATTAAAATTATAAACTATACAACAAATTTCAAAAATGAAACATATAACTTTACCTAACTTTATTAATAAAAAAGATTCAACTAGAAACTAAAATATAAATGTTTATTATAATATATATATAGTACCTTTTCTTTTTAAAAATTAAGATTTAATTAAGTTTATTTTAATTATTAAATTGAAGTTCTAGTTAGGTAGATAGTTTAATAGGTAGCTAAATAGCTATATAATTAGAAATAAATATAGTTTACTGTGTAAACTTTTTAGCAATTATTTTTTCTCTTATTTACTTATCTCTTTTTATCCATCTATTCTATATTAAATTTAATTTTTAAAACCTATTTTATCTACCTTTTTCTTATTTATTTACTAACTTTTTTTACAAATTAAATATTTAAATCATTATATTTTCAAAATAATATATAATAATAAAGTATTAAAAATGAAAAAATATTTGTTTTTCTAATTAAAATACTTTTATATAATATATAATACCTAAAAGTATTAAAATTAGTTATTTTAATTATTTTTTGTAAAAAAGGTTAATATTATTTTTTATAGTAATTTAAATATATTATAAAAGTTGTTATAAATATTAAAATTATAAAGTTATAGCTAAAAAAAATTACTGACTATTAAAATATTTTAAAATGAATAATACCTAATTAATTTGATTTTATAAAGTTATATTTTTAAAATAAAGTATAAAAAACTTTAATAAATAATTAAGGCTTAAAAATAAAAAGTTTAAAAGTTAAAAATAAATATAAAAGTAAAAAACTATATATAAAGTTATTATTACTATTAAAAAATAATATTTTATTTTAATATATTATACTTATATATATATTTTTATTAAAATTTAAAAATTATAATAATATTAATATATTTTATTTTTTTAAAAATTAGTAATAAAAGTAATTATTACTTACTAATTAATAGTATATTACTATTAAAATAATTTAGAATTTACTTAATATATAATAATATAATAATTAAAATCTAAAAAATTATATTATATAAGTATATTAGCTATTTCAATAAAATAATCTAAATAATTTAAAATATAATAAATACTTAATAATTAAAAGTAGTAGTATTTTTTATTTAAAAATCTATTAAAAATACTAAGTAATAATATTTAAAAACTTTTAAATCTATATATTTTTAATTTAATTTAAATAAATTTTTAATTTTTAAAAATATATAATAAAAAGTAAATTATTTAATTGATTTATAGAAAAAGCTTTAATATAGCTTAAAAAAGTAAAATTTTATATCTAAAATATCCTAAAACAAAATTCTTATTTTTTAATTCTTTAATTTAGTTATACTATATATAAGTTTATTATTAAATACTTATTAAATAAAAATTATTTACTACTAAATTTTTTTTTTAAATTATTCTAATTTTAAAAAAAAATAAAATTTAAGTTTATTAAAATAAAGCTAGCTAAAATTAAAAAAAAAGAAAATAATAAATAGCTTTTTTTAAAATAGTTTTCTTTTATTTTTAACTAATATTCTAATTTAAATAAATAGCTTTTATTTTTTTATACTATATAAAAAGCTAAATAAAAATAAAAATTTAGCTAATTTTTAAACTAAGTATAAAATAAAGATAAAAAGTTCTTTTTTACTTTATAATTATTAATTTTAATATAATTTTTTTTTCTTTTATAAAAATAAGCTATATATATAATTTTTAAAAACTAATATATTTAAATAGTAATATTTATATTTTTGTAAACTAAACTGTTTTTAAGTATAACTTAATTATTTTTTTAAGGATTTTTAAAAGCTTAAAAATTTTTATATTTTACTTTGAAAAATAAATAAATAAATAGTAAAAACCTTATTAAAAGTTATTAATCTAAAGTGCTAATTATAAAAAAAGTGTAAATAGAATGGAAAAAATCATACTAGTTAACTTATATTAAAAGTAATTATTATTTGCTAAAAGATAATTACCTAATATATTTTAAATTATAAAAATAGTCATTTAGTTAATAGTTTAATAGAATTTAAAATTTTGAATAAATTAATGTTAATTTAAAATGCTAAGTTTTTATTATTTTTATTAAATATAAAAAAATTAGTAATATTTTACAATATTATCAAAAAATGTAGAAAATAGCAAGTGCTTAGTCTTAAACTATTATTTTTAAGCTATTTTAATTATTTATATATTTTTTATAAAATACTTGGTTACTTAAAGGCTGGTTTACTTATTTATATAAACAGCCTAAGAATAGAATCATAATTATTTTACTTTTTTAATTAAATATATAAGTATTTCTATAGTATTAAGACTAAATATATAAATTCAGAAAAGCAATATAATATTTCTGTATAGTACTATCATATATATGGATGCAAGTGAGAATATTCTTCAAAAACTTATGGAATTTAAAAAAAATAGTAAATCCTTTATAAAAAAGTATTTTATAATAACTTTATTTAATAAATGTCTACTATATTATATGAATATATATTTTAACATAAAACTTATATAAAAATGTTATGTATTAAATTTTTATATACAAGTTTAATTAAATTAGCTATGCGTAGTTACAGAAAACGTTGTTTTGAGCTTGTTGCTGGCATTTAGTACCAGGACCACAAGCACGTTGGACGTAAC
>JAWQFY010000242.1:0-41264 GCA_037055185.1 Capillidium rhysosporum | reverse complement strand
AATTTTTTATTTATGTTTAAATATGTACTATTTTTAATTTTTTAATAGAGTGCAGTACTTTCGAAAGTACTGTACACCTTTTAAAAAATTTAAAATTTAAATAACTTTTAGTACACAAAACTAAAAGTTAAATAATTTATAAAATTAATTAAATATATTTTAAATAAGTTATATTTTAATTTTTATGCTTTTTCATCGAGTATTTCCTTTTTTATTATATTTTTAAAATTGAAATCAGCTACTTTCGAAAGTAGCTGATTGCCTATTTATAAAATCAATTATGATAAAGCTAATAAAATAAAATAGAATTTATTAAAGGCATCTTAATCTGCTAAAATCCAAATATATTTCAAAATTTTGAAATCTATCAAGTACACCTCTTACAGATACTGAATTTAAAGATTTTTAATATGGAAATATCTAAAAAACCTACAAATAAGAATAGACTTCCCTCTTTAGAAAAAGCAAAGGCCTACTATATGTAACAGAGTTATCTAAAGTTTCAACTAAAATAAATGCAATATTATTAAACCTGACCAACATTGTGCAACTTTTTACAATTTTTTCAGAATAAATGTAAATAAGATAAAAGTACTAAAATATTTGTAAGGCAACTACAATTAACTTAATGTATTTTTAATAATTAAAATAAAAAATTTTAAAGGCATGCTAGCTTTTTTCAGTATAATAAAGCAGCTTATCAAAAAGGATTATAGTAAAATTTTAATCTAATAAGAAAATAATACTGACAAAAATATATTAAATACTAATAATACTATTTTAAAGTACTATTAAGTAATATATCTAAAAATTTAATAATAAGTACTAATATAACTTAAATTTAGTATATAATAAAATTTAAAGCTATCTTGTATAATATAAAAAATTATATTAAAATTTTATCTACTATTATAAAATGTTTACCTATAAAATAATCAAAGTAAAGCTATTAATTAAATTAAACTTTTAATTAAATCTTAATAATAAGCTATTTAATTATTTTAAAATAAGTAAAAAAGTATATTTAATTTAACTAAATAAAAAATTAAGGTGCTTTAAATAAATATAATTTTTAAAATTAAAGTTTTTTAACTATAAATATAAGCTTTGTTAAAAATTTCAATAACTCTATTTAAATAATAAAATATAAATAAAGTTTAATCTTTTTTATATAGAATATATAAAACTAAAATAAACAGTATACTTATTACATTATTAGCAATATAATTATATTAGTAATTAAATACTAAGAAAATTTTACATTATAAATTATTATAAATTTAAGTATAAATAAAATTTAATATTTTCTAATTTTTAATTTTTTTAGTTTAGTTTAATTAAGTTTAAATTTTTAATTTTTGATAATTTTATTCTATTTATTTATTTAAATAAAATTTAATTAATATATATTTAGTAGTAAAGATAATATTATTATATAAATAAGTAATTAATAATACTATTTTTATTAAAAAAATTTTATAATAATAAATAGGTATTAAATATAAATATATAATATAATATAACTATTTATTTAGCTTATATAATTTAAAATAAATAAATTTTATTATAAAATTTATAAATAATAGAGTAATTTTATTATTAAAAAGTAATGTTAATTTTATAAATCAATAAAATATACTATAATTTAAAATATAAAAGTTAGTTTTATTATAATAATATTAAAAAATATATAATTTTAATATATTTTAAATTTTGTTAATTAATTAATAAAATTTTTATATAGTTTAAATAAGCTTAAAAAATAGTTTAAGTTTTTTTTACTATAATTAAAGTAAGCTTTCTATTTATAAAACTTATAAATATAAATTTTAAATTAAAGTAAACTAAAAATTATTATATTATTATTAAAGTAAAATATATTATTAATAAAATTTATATAATAGCTAATAAACTTTTATTAATATATTTAGCTAATAGTTAATTTATTATTATTAATAAACTAAAATATTTAAAAATATATAAATATCTTAAAATTTAAGTATATTTAAAATATACAAAGTAAAGTTTATCAAATAAAAAGTATTTTTTTAATTTAAAAAAATTATTTTAATATATAAAAGCTATTTTATACTAAAAAATAAATTTTATAAAATAGTTAAAAAGTAATTATAATTAAAAATAGTTTATTTTTTTATTATATTTTTTTAGTATTAAGCTTTATTAAAATAAATTAATAATTAACTTTATTTATTTATAAATTTAAATTAAAGCTTAAATATACTTTTTATTTATAAAGTAATTAAAATTTTAATAAACTTATAAAAATAAAGTATAAAATAATTTAAATTTATAAAATTAATAATATAAATATAATAAATTTTAAATATTAATTTTAGAAAATAATAATAATAATATTCTAAAATAATAGCATTTTTATTTATTATAAAAACTTGCTATATTTATAAAAATTTAGCAAATAAGAATTTAAGTTTAAGAAATTTCTAATTTTAAGCATTTTTAAATTAAATATACTTAAAAATTTTTTAATTAATATATATCATACTTACTAAATAGGTTTATAATTATTAATATAGTAATATATTAAAATTTATAAGTTTAAATATTTACTATAAGTAAATTTATTAAATTATTTAAAATAGTAATTAAGTATAAATATATTATAATAAGCTTATTAATAATAATTAAATATATAAATATAAATATATTTAATATACTAATTAACCTATAATAACTAGTTTTTAGTATAATATTAATAATAAGCTTTATATTATATAGTATAAAAAATTGTAATATAAAAGTAGCTACAAATATAAATATTTATATATAGAAGTTGTAAATAATAATAAAGTAAGTTTGGCATTATTGATAACTATTATAGCAATAAATATAAAAGCTTAATAAGTAATATAAGTAAGTAAAATTAATACTAAAATTGATATAATAATTTATAATTAAGATTATATATAGTAATAGCTATAATAACTACAAATAATCTTGTAGTAAAAAAGTAACTAAATTTAATATATATATTTTAAAAGAAAAAATAAAAGTATTTACAATTTTAAATTATTGACTATTATAATTTAGCTATATATTTAAGTTGTAAATTTATTTTAAAAGTTAATACTTATAGCTATATTAAACTTATTTATAAATAATAAACTTTAAAAGTTTTTAAGTAAGAATAATAAAATAAAAAATTTTTTTTTATTTAATATTTTTTACTAAATATTTAAAATTTATTATATAAAGATACCAAAATAAAAATTTAAGCAGTTTTATTATATAATATTAGATAAAAAATAATAATAAAATAGGTTAAAGAAATATAAAAATAAAAATAATAAAAATAATAATTAAGTTGCTAAATAATAAAATATTATATACTTATTTTTTATATTATAATATTGTACTTTAAAATTAGCTAAAGTTTATTAAGTTTTAAGTATATTTAAAATTATAGATTAAACTTAAATTGAATTATAAAATAAAAATAGCTAAGTAAAAATATTAAAAAATGCTATTAAGCAATATCTAATATATATATTAAATAGTTAAATAATATATATATATATTTACTAACTTTTAAAGTTAATTAATAAAAGTTATTAATATAGTTATAATAATATAAGTATATTTTTAATAGTTTATTTTTTATTTTTACTTTTAGAATTTTTAAAATTAAAAAAAATTAATTTATATATAATTTATATATATTTTTAAATATTTTTAAAAAGTATATATCTTTATTTAAAAAAATCAATTAATTAAGTTATAAATATACTTATATAAATATATATTTGCAATTTATCTAATTTATTTTAATTATTTTTAAGTTTAATTTAAGCTTAGTTTTAAATAAGTATATATATATATACTATACTTAATATTAGTAAATTTTTTAACTATAATATTTTATAATAATAAATATAGATATAAATTAAATATATACTTATTATATTAAATAGGTTAGCTAAAGTAAAAAAATCCTTTTAAACTTAAATAATATATAGCTACTTTTATATTACTTATAATATACTTTGTAGTAATTTTAATATTATTTTTACTTATTTATTAAGTATTAATTTTTAATATATTTTTGCACTAATTATTGAAAATTTCCAAATTTGATTTTAAAATTTTTTATTTAGTTACATCTATTTAAAATTAAATTAATAGACATCAAAAATTTTTATAAACTTCTTAATCTAGAATTTCATTTTATTTAGAAGAAAAAAATAAAAGTATTTATATACTGTATAAAAAAGATAATAAATGTTTTTATTTATTATTTTAATACTAGAAAAGATAGGTATAGGGTCAATATAAATTTATATTTCTGTTTTAATTAGTATACTTTAATTTACTGGATAATGTTCTATTATGTATTAGAACCATAAGCTATTAATTACAGATTGCTGGATTTAGTCTCATTACTTAATTTTAAGGATATTAAATGGCTTTAACACATATGACATCTGGTTAAATAAGTAAATATTTGATTTTCTTTTTAATACCTGAAAAGTAAGTTCGGCTAAAAATAATAATCTAAAAATGTCTTAAATTTATTTTCAGTATTTAAATTTTGAAATTTATTTTTTTGGCGAGGCTGAAGACTTTGCTAATCCGATTTATTTTGGTTTTAAATTATTCTATCGGTGCTTTCATCTGGTCGCTCCTTTTGTTATTGATATAACCTTTTGTCTAATTTTGCATATCGGTTTAGAAAATAGGATATGTAGTAATACTAATAATATTACAAAGTATGCTTAAGTCTAGAAATTTAGATCCAGTTCGATTTCATATCGTAACCTCCTCTTTTCTATCCTGTTATTTAGAATATATTCTGATTAAATATCAGGTTTAAAGTTATTAAAGCAAAGAATTGTAACTATACGAATAGCCAAATTTTGTAAGCTAATACCTCACAAGATGTTATAAAAATATTGCTTAGCTATCTGGTATGACGGTACACTAACGTTGTACGCTAGCATCCTTAAGGAAAAGCCGTTATATAAAAATGATAGCTTAGTTCAAAAAAACTTATCTCACAACTGTAAATATATCAAAATAGAGCCTCCAATTTGAATTTTATTTTTTACTTAAGTTTTTCTTGCTAATAAATAGTTTTGAAAACCCAATTGGGCTTGTCTTTTTTGCTAAATCCAATGCAGATTTTGAAGGTTCACTATTATGATTTGTACAACTTTAGTCCAATTACTTCAAATTTAATTTTATAAGTTAAAATTGAAAATTTTAAAAATTATCGTTTTTTTAATTTCTGAGAGGCTGACGACTCAAGTGTTGATCAAGTGCTGAATTTGTGAAAAATTCAATGAACATAAGAGAGATACTCACTTCGTACCTCGGCTTGGTCTTCTATGTCGGCAAAGCAAAATGGACTCCGGACTAATTTTTTTAAACTAAATTAAAGCAGGATGATATGGACAAAAGAAAAAGGAGAGAAAAGGAAATGCAAAGACAGGGTGCCCATATGTGGCGTCGAATCTGAGCCAAATTCTTTCCAACCAAAAATAATTTTTAAGATTTCAAGGCTTTAAATAAGAAGGTTTATGGTCACATCTCAACTAACTATTTTAACTTAGAATAGATTTTTTTTTGAGAAATTTAAGAACAAGTAGAACACTCAAATATTTTTTAAACATGACAAAAATGGGAATTAACAAAATAATATATTTGCTAAAATTTAAAAATATATATAGCAATTTCTATATTTAGCTACACTGTTTACATTTTTTATCATTCGGATATACAATTGTTTTTGCTATAAATAAAATTGTCTTTGTTTGATAAATATACTTGTTCATTCAAAAAGGAAAATTTATACATAAATAGCTAAACGAAGAAAAGTTCAGGCGCCACTATTTTAAATACTTTGACAAAATGATTTGTATCTAACATATATTTAAACAATACAATAGTTTTAGCTATTTAAAATTAAATTATTTTATTAAATTTATTTGTCATAAATTAGTGATATATATTTATTTTCTATTTAAATGTTCTATTGTTGTACGTAAACAATAAATGAAATGTTTAATTTTAATTTTTTTGTTATTTTGAAGTTATGGGGCAAAGAATTTATTGAATAAAAATAACAGTTTTACTTGCTATATATTATATATATTTAAATATTAATATAAATATTACGTATAATACTGACGGAAACTTTCAAATACATATCAATTTGTATAAACCTTCAAATACTTTAAATAATATAAGGCTAAAGTAGCTAGAAATATATAACAATAAGGCTATTGAGCTATTATTTATACTTGAATACTTTACATCCTTTAGTCAACTATTATTTCTACTATTTTAAAAAGCTTATAACTGAAGTTAATCGGAAGTAAAGTTACTTTTTCTTAACGATAATTTTTTTTGTACTAACTAGACTAATTTTCGGCATCAAATTCCAGTTTATTCGTTTCAAATATTCTAAATTTTAGTAATTAAACTATATATATACTATAGTCAAAATCTTGAAATACTGATTTAAATATTCAAGCTATATCAATAAGTGTTCCTGTTAAAAAGGTAAAATATTCTAATTATTACGAAAGGTAATATATAGTTAAAACCGTAAATTACTTTAAAATGCTGGTATTATTAAAATATTTGAATTGAAGGTACTTTTAAATTTTAATATATATTATTTCGATTTTTTATAAATACTATTTAATACAATAAAATTTTAATTTAGTATTTATTCAACAATTATTTAATTTTTAGCTGAAAAAAGCCAATAATAAAATTCTAATATCAGATATTTCGAAATATAGATTTTAAATTTGTAGTGAAAAAATATATCCATATATTAAATACCGGGTTTAAAACAAAAAATAATAAATTTACACTTATTATATAATAAAAATTTAATAAATAGCTGTAATATTTCTTCCATTTTCTATATTTTATTAACCTAGATTTTGGTATAAAATTCGAATATTTTAGGTAATGGAAAGTACCCTGGAAGCAGTTTAAACTAGCTTTCTAGTCAGTTTTATACGTGATTTGTTTACAAGCGATAAGTAAAATAAAATCCATATAATATATTTAATACATTTTATTCTAGATATTTTTATCAGTTTATAAAAGCTAAAAACTGGAAATTGCTTTTTTATTTCGAATCCACAAGCTTTTCTTTGTTATAGGATTATACCATAATAAGATTATTCTTGATGTGAACGTTTACGAGTTATTTAGGATATTTTAATATTTTAAGGGTTGTCGAAAAAGCTGCAACACTTATAGTTTAATATTTCAACAGCTAATTTGATTTGTCAATGTTTACCGCTTTATTAGATTTTAAATTGTTGTTTTATTTCTCGCGGATATAGGCAAATACTGGTATATAAATAGGTGAATGTAGTCGAAAATCTTAAATAAAACTAAATTGAATATGCATCAACCTATAAAAAAATCTCCTCAAACAACATCCTCAAATGACAATGATTTTTATATACATCTTCAACCCATTAATTTATCAAATTTAAATCAAAATGAACGACTTCCTTCACTAAAGGAACTTGGAATTATCCCAGGCATGCTACAAGCTAAACCTTACAAACCTTTAGAAATATATCAACATGTTCATAAAAAGAAAAAGAGGCAGATAAAGTTTAAATTTACCGATTTTCAAAGGAATATGTTAATGAAAATTTTTGAAAAGACTATGTTCCCTCCATCCATGCTAAGACATTATATAGCGAACAAGATCCGGATAAGTCCACGTTCGGTCCAAGTTTGGTTTCAAAATCAAAGACAGAAAACTAAAAAGTTGTATTATTAGATTTTAAACTAAAATCTACTATTGTATTTTTAAATAAAGTAATATTATATATTATGTGCACTATATATTTTCTTTTTTAGAAAATATTGGTCGAATTAACATTTTAATAAAAACAATTTAATTTCATCGATTAAATTTAGAATAAAAAATAGTTAATTTGAAAATCAAAAGTAACATATTAATATTTTTGAGTATTTAAACAATTTTACTATAATTATATGATCTTAATAATATATATAAGCCTATAATATTGACTAAAATTTAATATATATATATATGATTTTTGAATAATATATATTTAACTTATTATTTTAAACTGATTTTTTTTGAAAATCTGCCAAAGTAGAGTGAAATATAATGAATATTTATAATTAAAGGAGTTATTAACCCTCTTTTTCTGCAAAAAAAGTTTACATTCAAATATTAAAGCAGATTCCCATATAATAAAAAGTACATTAGAGAATAGAAGGAGCCACTAGAAAAAAACAGTTAAGGAGTAACCAATAAATGCTAATTATACTCAAAGTAGGATTAAAATTTAGTAAAAGGTTTAGTTAATTTAAAAAGTTCTTTAAGTTTATAACCAAAAGAAAAGTAGCATAATTTTAAAGTTTTTTAGACTATAAGCAATATATAAAACAATGTAGTAATATTTTCTTATGTTTTATATAGGCTAAATATCTGCTAAATATTAAAAAAAATGTAAAGTTTTCTAACTTGGCTAAGTATAGTGTTACTACTTATTATTCAGCTTAGTAATTTATATTTAAGCTAAATAAAGTAGTTTAAAAACAGCTAAAAATTAAACTAATTTATTAAGTATATTGTTTTAAATTAAGATATTTATTTTAATTTTATAAATAGCTAATTTATTAGTAAATTATACTAAGTAAAAAGATGGATATTACAAATAATTAAATTTTAAATAAATAAATAAGATAAATTTATACTTAAATAGACTAATAAAGTTAAATAACTAAATATTAGCATTTATAATAAAATTTTTATTTGTAAATATTATAAATCTAAAAGAAAAAAAATTAATTTTTCTAATAACATTTAGATTTCTTATTATACTTTATTAAATATACTGCTTTAGCACTTTATTAAATATTATTTAAATAATAAATATTAGCAAATAAGTTATAAATTACTTACTTTTCTCACTTTAATTATTTTAAACATATATATATATTTTAATAAAATTAAATATACATTTTTATGATATTTTATACTACTTATAAAAAACTAAAATAGTTAGCTTAGTATTAAATATCTAAATTTTAAACTTTGCAGTATATTATAGCTTTACTTTGATTTATATATTTTAACTTATTCTTTTTTGTATTATTATATATTTAATATTATACTATTTTATATAATATATTTAATAAAAAAGATATAAGTAAATACTAAATAATAAAGTATATAATTTTTTAAAGGCTTTAAATATTAATAATAATTTTATTTAACTTATAAATATTCTACTTTCTAATTCTCTATTTCTTAAAACTAAAAAATATTATATTTTTTTCAGTTAATTAATACTTATAAATTAATAAGTTAGTTATTATTATAATAGTTAAGATTATTTATTATACTTATATAAAAGTTTATATAAATAACTTTACTTTTATTTGCATTTTTTTAATTTAAATAAAAAACTCTTTTTTTAAAAAAATTAAAAAATTAGATTATTTTAATATAATTTAAAAGCTTTTATATAAATAATAGTTATTAAAATAAAAAAATATGTATAGTTAATAAATAAACATATAATATATAAATATATAAAAACTTAATATTTAATATTTATATAAAATTAGTTATTAGTAAATAATTAAATAATACTAATAAAATAATTAAATTTTAATAATAATATAGTATATAATATATATAATATAAAAAAAGCTAAATTAAACTATTAGTATTTAATTAAAAATATTATAAATTATTATAGCTAATTTACTATTATAAATTATTTTTTTAAATATACTTTATACTATTATTATTATTAAGTTAATTTTTTAGTCTTTTAATTATATTAACTATTTTAATAAAAAGCTTTTATTTACTATTTTTTACTATTTTTAGATTTAAATAAACTATATTATAATTTTGCCTTTTTTATAGTATATTTTAATATATTATTTAATACTAAGTTTTCTTTATTTTATAATTGTTTTATTTTTGCTAATTTCTATTTAAAATAGCAGTTTTAATTAATAAATACTTAAAACTTTATATTAATAAAGCTTACTACTTAATTATAATAAATGCTAAATATATTTTACCTACAATTTTACTTTATTATTAATTAGTTTAATACTAAATTAAAATTTTAAAAATATTATTGTAGTTTTAAAAGCTTAATTTTACTTAATTTTAATAAATTACTAGGCTTTATATTAAAAAACTTTTAATAAATTAAGTTATATTTAATTATTTTTAGATTAATTATAATAAGAAAATTTTAATTATATATTTTAAATATATAATATTATTAAAAAAATTAGTTTTTAATTTAGAAAAAAAGTTTTTAATATTAAGTTTTTAAAACTTATTAAAAAATTATATATTTATTTAGCTTTTATTTGTTACTATTATAGTTTTAATAAAAATTTTCTTTAATTTTTAATTATTAAAATTTTTACTAAGCTTTTTATTAATAAAGCTAATTTTAAATTTTAAATTTTAAATTTTAATATATAAAGTAAATTTAATAATAATAAGTTATAAATATTAAATAATTTTTTTTTATATTTAGTATTTAGTAACTTTTATATTAAATTAGCTTTTAAATATAAAATAAATAATTATTACTACTATATTATTTTATTATATAGATTAGTGTTAGATTTAAAGTTTTAATTTATTTATAAAATATAAATGACATTTTAAAAAAAATATATTTCTATTATACAGTAATAGTTTTACATTTATTAAATGTAAAAATCCTTTTTTATTACATTTTATAAAATAAGAAAAAAGAAACAAAACTTTAAAAAATTATTATTATAGTTTTATTTTAATAATATAAGTATTATATTAAATTTTAGCATTAATTAAGTTTAAATTAATTATAATTTAATAAAAATAAACTGACCAAAAAGGGATTTTGTGTTTGTATAAATAAAACTAATATTTTTTAATTATTTTTAAATAAAAAATATAAATTATATAAATTATTAAAATTAATACTTTAAATATTTTATTTAAAAATTTATTATATTAAACTTTACTTTTAAATATATTAAGTTATTAAAGTATTTTTAATAACTAATATATAAAAATTATAAAAAATTAAGGTAAAATTATTTTAAAATTTTGATTTTATACTATAATTTAATTTAAGTGTTAAAAATAAATAATTTAAAATTAGTATATATTCAAAATTCTTAAAATTTAGGTGTTTTATATACATTTATAATTTAAAGTATTAATTTTGATAATTTATATTTTTTATATTTTTTATTTAAAAATAAACTAAAAAATATTAGTTTTATCTATATAAATATATATATTTATTTATTTAGTTTAATTTAAATTTAATTAACACTAAATTTTAATATAATATTTTACTTATTTTATTAAAAAAATAGTATTAATTTTAATAATTTTTATCTAATTACTTTTATTTTTAATTTATATATAGAAAAAACTATTATTATTTATTTTTAATTTTTTTATAAAATACTTAGTTAAAAAAATTTTAAAATTTAAAAAAATTATATTAACAGTAATTTATATTAGCTTTAAATAATAATTAAATAAAATTTATTAATTATAGCTAATTTAATAATATTTTTTAACTTATTTAAAACTATTACCTTTTATAAAATTATTAGTTTTAACTAAATTAATAATAACTTTTAAATTAGTTATAATTAAAAATAATTATATAAAAAATTTTATTAATTAATTTTATTTATTTATAAGTTAGCTATATTTGTTTTTTTAAATTAGTAATTTTAACTTTTTTATAAATTTTATTAAATTTGCTATTATAAAAATTAAGCAATTATTATTAAAAATTTTAATACTTTTTTTTAGTTTTTAAATGCTAATTAGCTTAAATTCAAAATTTTATTTTTACTTTTTATTAGTTATAAAAAAGTAAAAATGCTATAAATTATATCTAAAGTAAAAAAAAAGTAGCTATTTAAAATTTAAACTTAAAGCTTTCTAATAAAAAATTTATATAAATTTTATAGTAAAAAAAACTAAATATATTATTGATTTTATAAAAAATATTAAAAAAGCTTAATTTGAAGTTAGATTAAAAATATAAGTATAAATAAAAATAGCTAAAAATTAAAAATTAAAAAAAATCTAATTTTAAAATTATACTTAAAATAAAATTAATTATATTTTTTTAGTATAATATTTATATTTTAATATTTAAACATTATTAAATATAATAAAAAATATTATAAAAATTACAAATAATAGTAAAAAGATTATTTTATTGTAGTTAGCAAATTTATAAAAATAGTAAATCTAATATACTTTATAAATTAAAAGTAAAAATTATAACTTTATCAAAAATTATAATAAGTTTATAATATATAAAATAGAGATTTTAGTTACCTATAAAAAACATATATAGTAATTATTATAATTTTTAATTTTATTATAAAATTAAATTATTTTTAACTATAATAGTAAATTTATATTAATTAAACTTTTATATTAAGTTATTTAGTTAAAATTTATTTATATTTTTTAAATAAAATAAATTATATATTTTTAAAACTATATATTTTCACTATTTTAAGAGCTAATTTCAAGCTTATAATATAGTTACTAAATTTTATAGCAATATTATAATATTTATATTATAACTATAAATATTTTTTAAAAAATTGCATTATTCTATACTTTACTTATAAATTTAAACTTTTAAAAACTATATTTTTAATATAGTCTATTTTAGCTAAAGTTTTTAATAATAACTTTTATTAATATATTTAAAAACTATAATTTTTTTTAAATTAATTTTAAATATTATAAATATTAATTAGTTAATAGTATTAATTTTTAATATAGTTTTTTTAAAATAAAATTTTAAAAATAAAGTAAAATTACAATATATATACCAGAGTAAATAAGCTTTACTAAATACTAAAAATAACTTCTGCTAATAAAGAATAATAATTAATAAATATAAGTAAATAAAAAAAAATTATTATATTTTAAAGTTATTTTTTTAATTTATTTTATTAGTTTTAAATTTATTTTATATTAAATATAAATCTTTAAATTTATATTAAATAATATCAAATTAAGGTTTTATAATTTATGAGCTATTAGAAAATAAATTAAGCTTACTGTATTTAAATAAAGTTAAGATACTTTTAAAAAAATTACTTTATATATAAATAATATTTGTTGAATTTTATTTTAATTAATAATATGCTAAAAAAATTATATTTTATTAACTTTTTTTAATAAGCTATAAATTCTAATATTTAAAAAATATAACAATGTAGCCTTTTATAGTTATTTATATCAAGAGCTATAGTAGACTAATAGCAGTCATATATATATAATTATATCCATAAAATAAAATATGTATAAGTTTTTAAAATTATAAACATAATATAAATACAGCAAGATCAATAAAATAATTATTTATTGGTCAAAAAACAACATAGTGCAACTGTATAACTTTAAATAGCAAATTTTTATATAGCCATTTAACATTTTAATTGAAAAATTTTTATCAATTAAATTATAAAACTATGTAATGTCAAATATGACTCTGGTTAATAAAATAGATTTGATCAAGACTGGCATAAAGAGTCAATAACTAAAAAACATCATTAACAAAATACAAATAGTATATAAATAGAAAGTGCTAATAAAAAAATAAAAATAACTGTTTTGAGTAAATCAGAGTTTACACATAGAATAGAAAATATCTTAAGCAACAATTACAGTAATTTTAAAATAATTAAAAATCTATTAATCTCACACTCTATTCCCATAAAGTACCCAAATAATGTAAAAGCACCAATATTAGAATTTACTAACTAACATATTTGTAAATCTATATACCGCGATTTACTTGTACAAAAATCTATAGATTTGCTATCTTGTTATTTGTCAACTTGACTGAGCTTATTGTAAAATCTCGGGTTGTTGAGTTAACAGTAAATTGAGACGTTTCTTTAATGTAACTCTGTGTCTAGAGAATTTGTCATCAGGACTAAAACGAGCTAAAATATTGAAAGTTAGTATATAGTTAAAGCTTTATAAAGTACCAGGATGAGCAGTCTTGGTAGGTTCTCCGGAAGGTGATACTTTCTAAAATTAAACAAGAGGTTAATTTAAAGATCGACTTGACTTGGAACATTACCTTTAAAGTGTAAACTCTCTTACCGTTTTCTCCTATATAGTACATCAAATGCATTTTGAATTTTTGTTGTTTTGTAAAAGTGATAAAATTTTTTAAAAATTGAAACCTCTGAACTTTAATCTGGTCAAAAACACTAAAACTTTTTGATTTAACTACTAAACTTAAGATGTTTTTTGACTCACTTTTGCCGAAATAAAATAGAACGCAATTCAGAGTGAGTCGTTTCCCTGCTAATTATACACTATATTCAAAATAGCATTTTCTTACAATATTTATAAGCCTTGGCTTGTTATATATTTTGTATAATGACCTACAACTCCCCGAATCCTTTTAAATATGTGCTTAATTTTTTAGTTGATATAAACCTTGCTCTAAAAATCATGAAATTTTACTTTATTTTTTAACTCTTGCTGCCTAACTCTTAAGAAACTTGGTAAATTATCGAAATGGTGCAATTTTAATCTATCATATTGTTTATTTATATGGAGGAAATAGTTGGACTTCCTATTATTTAATTAAAGCTCTTTTTAAGATTTTTGAGACTCAACATTATAATTTTTACAAGTTTAGCCTAATTGAGTCAAATATAACTTTTTAAATTTAAAAACAATAATTTTCTTAACTTTCTTACCTTATTTACTCCCTCCCTCTCCCCTCTCTGAATTAGCTCTACTATAATACTTTAAGGTCCTCTTCCTTCTACTTCTAGAAAAGCTTTTAATCAATTTTATCCATAATTACATATTTTAAATAAATTTCTTTATTTGGTCTTCCAACTTTCTCTTTTCATTCTACTCTAAAAAGCTGCTTCTTTCTACTAAATGTAGAGGCTTAAGCTTAACTTTTTCTTATTTAGACTTTTTCTCTCCTTTTAAGGCTTTGCCATTTTATTTTTACTTCCTTTTTTCTATTTTAAATATTACTTTAATGATAAGGTAAACTTTCTAAATCTTTTATTATAGGGTTTTTAATAGTGCTTTTAGCATTTACTTTTTGACTTTTTTATAAAATTTTAGAATTTTAATAAAAAGCTTATACTTTAAAATTAAATTAATAATTTTTAATTTGCTAATTTTATAATTAAACTTTTTATTATATATTTTAGTAAGAAGTAATAATTAATATTTAAATTAAATAATAACTATTATATAATAATAAAAACCAATTTAAAGCTATAATATTATTAGCTAAAGTATAAGTAGTTGCAGCTTTAAACATATTAATACTTATATTATTATATATATATAAATAATAAATATTTTTAAATTTTTTAATAAAATTAATATAATAATATTTAAAAAAATACTTCTTATTTTTATTATTTATTACTTTTTTAATTATTGTTAATTTTAAATTAGTTAAAATTTTTATTTTTTTAAAGTTTTAAAATTTTATTTTAGTAATTTACTTTATTTTTACCTTATTTATTAAAACTGATAGCAATTTTATAATTATATTTTAAACTTTTTAAATTTTTAACAAAAGCATAAAAATGCTATATTTTATTTTTACTAATAATATAATATTTATAAAAATTATTTATACAATTATTTTTAAATTATTATTTAATTAGCTATATATTTTATTATTATTTTATATATTTTTTTAAAACTTTTTACTAATAGCTAAAATAAAAATTAATTTATAATTTTTTTAAAAATAACTAAAACTATTTATTACTTTATATATATATATATTATACTACTAAGTAAAATATTTTATTTTTAAAAATCTAACTTATTTTATATTAAAAAATATTATTTTAATATATATCAATAATATACTTTTATTTTATAATAATACTATAGTATATAGCTTTTAATATATTTATATAATAGATATATACTCTTTAAATTATAATTTTATTTAATTTAGTTTTATTAAAAGTTTGTTAACCTTATTTTATTTTTTTAAACTTTTTTATAAAAATTTAACATTTATTATATTTAAAATTACTAAAATTTTCTTTAATTATTTATTTTATTTTATAAATTTAAAATTTTTATCTTATAAATATTTTAAATATATATACTTTTTTATATTATTTTTTATTATATTAAGCTATTAAAGTATATTTACTAACTAATATATTTATATATTAAATTTTTTAACTAAAATTAGTTTAAAATTAATTTTAAAATTATAAGATTTAATATTATTATTTACTTTATCTTTTATTAAAAAAAAAGATTTATATAATTTAAAATTTTTTAAATATATAATTAGCTTATATATTTAATATTAAATATATAAATCATTATTTTAAATAATATAGCTATACTATAAATAAATAAATAATTAGCTACTTTTAATATTGTTAATTTTATTTTTAAAAATTTAAAAAAAGTAAGCTAATAAAATCAGCTAAAAATAAATAAATAAATAAATATTATATATAAATATAATTAAAACTTGTATATTTTTATACTATTTTTATATATATTTAATATATATTAAACTTTATTTATTTATCTGTTATATAATTATTAAAAATAAGAAAAAAGCTTATATTATATTTATATTATAAATATAATAATATAAAAGTAAGCTGATAATTATAAAAACTATTATAAAAAATATTTAATAAAAAACTATATTACTATATAATATAGTTATTTAGTTAGATTTATAGCTAAAGCTATATTTTAAATATTAAATATTTGACTTTTACTATTTAAAACTAGCTTAAATAGTAATTAAATATAAAAAGTATATATATATATATTTATAGCTTATATATTATGTATAAATTTATAGTTAGTTTTGAATATTATAAATTTATAGCTTTAATATACTACTTAAAATTTTAAAATAGCTAAAATATTAACTTAATTTACTTTATTTAGTATAATAAAGCTAATCTAAATATACTTTTTAATATTTAAAGTTATTTTTTCTTATTATTATACTTTTAAAAAAGTATTTAACTTTATAATTTATAGCTTATTAAATTTAAAAGTTATACTTTTATTTTTTTATAGTATAAATATAAAGATTTTTAAATGCTTATTAAATTAAATAATTTATAATCTAATTAAAATATTAAAATACAATTTTAATATTTAGGTATATTATTAAAATAGTTTTAAAAAAATAGTATAATATAAAGATAAAGCTTTTATATTAAAATTATATTAATTAATTAATTATTATTATTTAAATTTATATAATAATACTATATAAGTAAATGCAAATTTAATAAATATAATATTTTATACTTTTTTATAAAAATAAAAATTATATATATTAGCTTAATCAAAAATATTAACTATATAGCTTATTATAACTTATATTAATTTAGTAGCTTTAAAGTTAAAGAATTTTTAATATATAAAGCTTTATATTTAGTATATATTAAAAATAATTTTAATACTATAGCTTTTATACTTTTTAGCTTAAAAATAAAGTTTATTTAAAAAACTATTAAGTTAACTTAATATACTAAAATATTATTTTAATAATAATTTAAATAATAAAATACTATTTTTTTACTATTATTTAGCTAAAATTTTATTAAAATTTTATATAAAATATATATAAAATACTAAAATTAACTTTTTTAACTATATATAGCTTTATTTAGTAAAGCTATATGCCTTAAACTTTAACTTATTTAAAAATGTCTAAGCTATATATAAAATATATATTATATTAAAAAAATTATTCTTACTATATAATATATTTTTTTATAAAATAAAAAAAATATTAATAAAATTTATTTAAAAGAATATATAAATAGCTATAAAAAATATAGCTTTAAGTTATATAATTTTAATATAATATAAAAAGCTTAAAGTTTATAGCTATTAGATATAAGCTATATATTTAATTATTTAAATATTTAAATATTAAAAAATTACTTTAATATAAATATAGCTTTTTTTAAAGTTGCTATAATTATTTTTTATATTTTTTATTTATATATTAGAAATTTTTTAAATATATTAAAATATATTTAAACTTTAAAAATGTATAATACTAATAAAAATACTAGCTACTTTATAGCTACTTTACCTTTTAAAACTTTATTAAGCTTTTTAAAAAAAATTAGCTATTTTAAAAGTAGCTAGTTTTTTATTTATATTATTTAGCTTTTAAAATTTTATTAAATTTTTTTATTTTTAACTTTATTTAAAATTAAATTATATATTATAAAATATAGCTATAGTTTTTTATTTTAATTATTAATTTTAAAAAAAAATAAAGTTATAATAAATTAAAATATATAAATAAATAAATTAAAAAGTATTTAAATAAATTTAACATAAATATAAAAGTTTATTAAATACAGTATAATTTAATAATTTTAATTTTAAAGTATTTAAATACTTTTAAGATAAGTTATAAAATACTAAATAAAATTAATGTTTTTTAAGTATATAAAGAATAAATTTAAAAGCTATAGTATATTAATATATTTTAAAATTTAGAAAAAATAATAATAAATGTTTTCATATTTATATTTTATACTTTAGTAAATTTTAAAATTAAATAAATAAAAATAAAAATATATACTAAGTATAAAAACTATAATTAGTATAAAAATACTAAATAAAATAAAATAATTTTAACTAATAAAATTAACTATTAAAATAATTTAAATAATTTTTTTATATTATTAGCTTATAAGTTATACTTATATAAATAATTAATTACTTTTATTATTTAATTTTAACATTTTTACTTGCCTATATACTTTGTCTATAAACTTTAAATCTTTAATAATTTATTATATAAGTCTATTTTTATATTTAATTATTACTTTTATAAAATAAAATTACTAAAAGTAAAATATATTATTATTTTAGTAATACTAATAGTTATATAGTAGTATTATTTAATAGCACTATTTTAACTATATACTTTTTAATAATATTTTTTACATTAATAGTATATTTAATAAGATTTTTTTAAAATTTACTTTATTTAAAAACTTATAAATCTATATAATATTATAATAATAAAAAATAAATAGCTAAATAATAAAAATATACAAAATTAACTAATATTTTTTAAAAATAAATAAAGTATATATATATATTAAATAATTTTACTAGATTAAAATTAAAACTTTAATAAAAGTTAATGTAAGTTAAATACTATTTATAAATTAACTATCTTTTTCTCTATTTCTAATTAAATAAATATTATAAAAAAATGTTAGCTTTAATATTAATGTCTTTTTTTCAATTTTATTTTTTAAATTTAAATAATAATAAAACTTTAGTATAAACTTTACTATTTTAATATTTTAATAAAAAATATTTTTTAAATAATTTAATAATTTTTATATAAATATTAATAAATAATATAGTATTTATTAGCCAATAAAACTTTTATTAATTTATAACTAAAAAGTAGTAAATAATATTTTTAAAAATAACTAAGTTAAAAAACTATAACTAATAAAAGCAGTTAATACTACTACTATTTTATTATTATTTAAATTTGTAATAATATTAGTATTATTTACTTTTATACTTTTTTTATAATATATATCTAACTTATTAGCTATTCATTATTTTTAAATTTATTTCTAATACTAATAGAATAGAAATTCTTAAAATCTATCCTATTACTCATTTAGATTAGTAATATAACATCTCCATATTTAAAAATCATTATACTATAAAAGTATTTATTATATAAATTTGGAATTTTTAGTTTTAGTTTTATTAGCTTTATCAATTTATAGAATAAAAAAGTCAAGTGTACCTTGGATGTAATATTTTCTATTTCTTTTAACATACTTTTTCTTCTAATATCAACTATTTTTAAAATAAAATAGTTACTTAAAAAAGAAAGTTTAAAGGTTTTATTAATATTTCTTCAAATTTAAATTAAGCTCCTTTGTAGCTAAAAGAGTTAATTAACTAGCTATTTAAAAAGATCATACTTCGAGCATTTCATCAAATATTAGTACATCTATATTTTATAACTAATAAAACTGTTATCATTTGCTTTACTAAGTTAAATAGTTTAGTGTTCTAAAAAAAGAATTAAGTTATTGGTATCCTTTATAATTGTTTTTTTAGAATTTTAAATATAAAGAATTAGTAAAAAATTGGTATTAAAATCAATGTTATGCAGCTATTTAAAACTTAAATGAAATTTAAATTTAACTGGGCTTTCAATATTAAATTAGGATCTAAAAAATTAATCTAAACTTTATTTTTAGCTTTATATTTTTAAATTAGTTTGAACAAAATTTACCAAATAATTCAATTTAATTCACAAGCTTTATGAATTAATTTGAAATGTTACATCACAACTTAAGGTTCTATGGAGTATTAAAGTTCTCGACCTTATTAGCAAGGGTTGCTAAATAAATGAAATTTCAATTTAATAATAAGCTTAACGTTCCCCTTTTATTCATCAAAGTTTGATAAAAGGTGACTCATTACCAACATTAAACTAAAGTTAAAAAATATCTTCTATACTATCAAAAGATAGTGCAATCGGTTGTAGATTAGTAGATAATAGCTCAACATTTTTAGGTTGTATAGTTGCTATTGTCGCCATAGTGTATACACGCCCTTTGAAATTTTACCGTACTGAACGCAGTGTCGATTTCATTTTGTTTAAGCTCTCCAACCAACTTTATCAGAAAAACCCCTCATTTTTAATGTGAAAATTAAAAAATAGGCATTAGGCTAAAACTCGAACTATTAAAATTTAAAAATCTGTAATGTTTTGTAATGTTGAAAATCAATTATAAAGTGATAATACATTTAGAAATGAATACGAAAACGAATGTAGGCTTATTGGCTAAATTTCAGTGAAATTGTAGTTGAACCCGTAAATTTATCGAAATTTTTAATAGTTTTCGATCCAAGCACACCAAAATTAATTTTTGAAGAGGTGGCGAAGGGTTTGGTTGGTATTTCAGAAATTGGATTTTTATATAAGTATTAACCGACTGAAATAGCAGTTTAGATTCTTTAGCTCTTTAATATTTAATTCCAACAACTAATTAATATACGGTATGAATGTTAGTGCACGACCTTTATCTATAAATTTGAACGGTGGAAGTAGGAAGAGTAATAAAGATACACCATTTTGGTTCGGAGGTAAATTATAATTTAAAAAAACATCGTACTTATCTACATTTTTATTTAGGTTTAGCTTGTAGTGTAGCAACATTATGTACGCATCCGCAAGATCTATTAAAAGTACGTTTACAATGTCAACCCAATGCAAAGTTAATTCCAACCTTGGGCTCCATAATAAAAACAGAAGGAATCTCAAAATTATATAGTGGGTTATCAGCAAGTTTAGTACGACAGATGACGTATTCAACAGTTCGATTCGGTAGTTACGACAAACTTAAGACCTATTTAACTCTCCCGAACGGCGACTTACCTTTCCACCGAACTGTAGTAGCTGGTATAGTAGCAGGGTGCGTGGGCGGTATTTTAGGTTTACCTTTCGATCTAATTAACGTACGTATGCAATTTCAAAGTCAACATTTAGATCGGACTAAGTACACCAACCTATACGATGGTCTAACTAAAGTTTTGAGATCAGAAGGATTTATAAATTTATTTTCAGGTTGTAAGGTTACTATGGCACGTTCCGTTATTATGACGGTATCCCAACTTACTACTTACGACTTTATTAAATCGAAAATACAACCACTTTTCGATAACAGCGATAACTTTAACGTACATCTGATTAGTTCTTTGCTAACTGGGATAGTCTGTACCACTACCTGTTCTCCACTTGATGTGATTAAAACTCGAACTTTAGTAAAGTTAGATAACCTTCCCGTTCACAGAAGTTTAATCCGGACTGGTATAGACATCGTTAACAGAGAAGGCTTCAAAGCTTTGTTCAAAGGTTGGGTACCTTCCTATCTAAGGCTAGGTCCTCATACTTTAATTACATTAACATTGTTAGATTACTTCAAAAGCTCCTACCTGAAAAATAATTTTGTATTAGAGCATAACTCGATAGCGACTAGACCAGACGTCCTAAAAGCTTGAGCTTTTCATTGTTTTTTATAACAGACGTTCCAACCCATCCCATCCTCTATATCTTTTGCATGTAATATTATCATCTCCCTCACCCATCGCTTTATTTTTAAATTTTTTTGCAGATACGATACCTTCTCCATAAAAACAAATCCATTATTAGTTTATAACATATAATAAAGTTGCTGCTTTAGTATCCTTCGTACATTGTTAATAATACTACTTTTTTTTCTAAACTAATTTTATCTATTTTTTTTCGAAATTCTATAGAAAATCGGAATTGAACCCGATTGTATATAAAATGAAGCTAACGAATAGTCGACTTAAAGAATGTTTTAAACTTTTAAGCAAAACTGAAAAGGAATAAATACATATTTATTGATATAGTTTACTGAAACTTTTAAGTTGGATTTTTAGATGCAGAAAGTCTTGGCTCAGTTCACTCGACTACTCTACTCTATAGTTGCTCAATATTACGGCTAAACTGGTATAAAATTTCCTATTACAATTTAAAATGTTAAATAATTTCTTTTATTTATTTAGGTATGGGATATAAAAGTATATATTGTTTAAAGCAACATTTGAAAGTTAGCAATCAATAGATGAATCTTACTTTAAAATAGCCGTATAAACCAAATATTTGAGATTTTTAATTTTAATTGTTGAAATTAGTATTTACTTAATTAATAAAAATTATGAAAATAGTTTGACTATAGCTTTAAAATTTGAAAGAGTTTAACAATATACAGAATTTATAAAAAAACTAGGAACTATTATGCAGGTACTGGGTCCTTAAACAACACGACAAACTAACTGTTGTTTCACTAATTTATGACTTTAAGTTTTTGAAAATAGTAGACATCTGAAAGAAATTGGTATTTTGAAAGCTATCAAGTTTTCCAATAGAAGTGTATTTGTTTTTCTCCTGGAGGTAATGAAGAAATTTTTTTTAAAAAATTAAAGAATTATATTCCTATTTGTTAAGTTTAAAAGTACTTTTTTAAATTTAAATTGCATCCTTTTAATTAGATTTCTTATATAGTTTTAGTTAGAATGAAACTAGATAAAAATTATTTGCTACAAACTTAGTTACTGATACTTTAGTTAATTTATCTATTATCTACAAGCTTAGGTTAATTCAGATTATCATTGAGTTAAATAGAAGGTATCTTATAATGACTAAAATGATATTCCCTTCCAACAGAAGTAAATTATTTAATTTTTTACAGAAATCGTTCCTTTATTAATACTTTTAAAGTAGTGAATTAGGTGGATTCACTTTGAGTATACAAGTTAATTTAACTATAAATTTATCTCTTCTTTACGAGGCTCAGGAACCGGATGAATTTAAATAATTAGTAGTTAGAAATGCTATTTTACTTTTAGATTTTAATTTTCTAAATTAGCTTTTAAGTTCGAAGTTCCTGATGGCAGTAAACTTAAAGCTAAGAGAGTCTAATCTTTTGTTTTAAATCATTTTACTAATAATGAGAAGGATGATATACAAGATGTTAAAGAGACTAGTTTGGTTGTATAAGAATCAAACGACAAAATTTTATGCTAAAATATACAATGAATAAAAGAGCCATTAATCCTTTTTAATTCTATTTGCATCCACTTTCAAGTTGAAAAACCACCCTATTAACAATAAAATACTGACCGAGCAGTATAGGTAACATTTAGTAGGGCCTTGGTACCAATAGAGTGCAGAAACAGCTATAGGACCAAAACATCTACCTAGTTGGCCGTAGGCTCTAAACTTTCCTAGATCTTGTGCCAAACTTTCGTTATGAGGGTCAATGTGGTTTTTAATATCAAAATTGGCATCGGTGTTAGAGTTAGAGGTTTGAAGTAAGGTTGATGCCAGCGAATTCAACCCGTTAACCACTGTAGCGGAAGTACATGCTAGACTTAAAGTTACGTAGCCCATTCCAAAGTACAAATCCGGTTTATATGCTAGATAAGCTAAAGTGATTAAAGTGAACAGGCATGATAGTAAGCCTAATTTAACCAAATTGATACTACCGATTTTGTCTCCGAATCTACGTACTAGAACTGATTGGAACAATACGGATACAGTACCTACCGCTGCAAATAGCTTCCCTTGTTCAATCGGTGTATAGTCGTACAACGCGTAAGTTAAGAAGGGTAAAGTGAATTCGAGACCGGAGAATAGAAACAAGAATAGGAAAGTAATGGGCTTTAGGGTGGTAACCCGGTCCAATCTACTCTTACTCTTACTTTTATCGGTTAACGTTTGGTTATTACGTAAATTCGGTTTAGTTTCGGGTAGGTACAAGTAGATCACTATTAACTCTAAAAGTAAAAGAGAGGTCGCTAAAATTGAAGCGGTAAGGTAGGGGTGAGAGTAGGGTAGTTGTGTTAAACTGGTAAACCAAGATTTACTTACCATATAACCACCCATTGCAGGTCCTATTGTAAAAGCTAGGCCAAAAGCTATACCAATTAAAGCCTAATTAATAAGCATAGAGGAAAAAAATACATTAAAATTTGAAAATTAAATAAATAATATTTACCATGTACCGGGTACGTTTTTCTATAGGTGTTATATCCGATATTATAGTAGTTGCTAACTGTACATTGCCTTCGGATAAACCAGCTACCACCCTACTCAAAAAGAATAGATAGAAGTTGGAACTAAAACACCAAATTAAACTTGATATCAAATTTAAAAACACTGATAGCAGAAGTATATTACGTCGACCGTATTTATCGGCCAACTTTCCGATATACGGGCTTACTAGAAACTGTAACAGAGAATAGATAGAGCCTAGTATACCGCCAATAAGTGTGGTTTCTAAAGTACTGTTGAGTAAAAGATGGTTAGTACCAGTTATAGTGATAGCTGGAGAGCTGGTACGAAGTTGGGACAGATAGGTATATACAACGGATAAGGGGCTCGTTGAAGAAGCTATTTGGTAGTAATGGGTTAATAAAGTTGGGAATAAAGGTAGGATTATCGTAAATGATAACAAATCTATTAACAAGGTTATAAATAATACAACCAAAGTATTCTTCACGTTTACAGTACTACTTGTACTCGAAATTGATTTATTTACATTAGCTGTGCCTGTATCCCTCATATCTTTCAATGTTGCAGTTTAAATTCTAATTAATTTTTCTATGTTAAACCCTTATCAAGCTTCTTATGAATTAAAACTTTATTCAAATCTCCAACTTATTTATAAACGAAAACCCTTACAAAAAGCTGGAATGACGTACAGTTCATTTGTAAAGTTTAAAGGCTAAAATCTATATTTGGAAAAAAAATTAACTAGTAGATTGGTTAGAACAATCACCGATTATTTTCTATCGGGTTAGTAGATCTATGCGTTTACTGCTCCAGATTATGGCGAAAGTTGATCCATATTTCCGCGCTACATGTTTGCCAAGAAACATACAGAAGCTAAGTACACTTAGTAGCAATCAGTTATCTAACTTTTACCACTTTAAGAGTTACTTTATAATACAGTACTTAATAGATCTAAGCAAGTACTGTATCGAGAGTTAGTGGAAAGGATATTTATTAGCTATCAGAAGGGGCGGTAGCTTTAGATGGTATTCTATGGATTATATATTTATTAGCTAATTTGTTTAGCTTATAATAAGATGTATCTGATTTAGTAAGCTATACTTGGAAGTTATAAGAAAACGCGAAAGAGTAGAGGGACCGGAATAATATAATGATATATATAAATCAGCTTATGCATTATGATATAATACTTGATATATTATATAAAACATTTATTCTACATTAACAAAACTTAAGTAGTATAAAAAAGTTCTGTAGCAATTAAATATAACTACAAAAAGCACTTTATAATTATATAAATTATGATATTCTTATACTAATTAGATATAGTAATGTTAAAGGTAAAAATTTTAAATAGCTTGTAAATATAATAAAATTAAGCTTAAACTATATATATGTTATTTTAGCTTTTAGCTAAGTTTTTCTAATAAAATTTTTTTTAGAAAATTAAAAGTTATAAAAATTATAAGTATAAAAAGTAGCCAGTTTAACTAAAATATACAGATAAAACTCTATATAAGAAAAGATAAAAAGTAAAAAAATATTAGTTTAACTTAAACTTATTATTTTAAGAGCAGCCAAAGTTTTCTACTAATATATAATTGGATTTTTTATTAATTTTAAATATAAAATAACAGATTATAAAATCTTAAAAGCTAATTTATATACTATTAAAGCTGCTATTACTTTTAACTATACTTTTCACAAAATTTAAGAAATTCTAATACTGTAAAATCTAGAAGTAGCTTTTAAAAATACTAAAAATACTAACAGTATAGCTAAAAAAACTAGTATAAATTAAGTGTATTTTTTATAAAAAATTTATAAGCTTTAAATATATATATATAATATTTTACTTATACTAATAATATATTTAAAAAAATATAAATTAGTAAAAATTTAATTAAAGCTTAAATTATTTTTAAAAAATAGAAGAAAAGTAAAGAAAGCTTAAAATAGAAAAAAATAAACCACTTTTATTTTATACTTAAATTTTAAATTATAGCTAATTATTTTACATATATTTTAAACTTAATATATTTTTAAGCATTTTTTAAATTATATAAATATTATTTAATACTATTTTTAGTAATTATACTACTTTATAAAATCTAAAAATACTAATAATAAGTATAAAAGTTTAAATAAAATGAAATAAATAAATATTTTATTTAAAAGTAGAAAAAATATAAAGATTTTTTAACTATATATATTTATACTATTATTATTATATTAAATAAGCTTATTAAATTAGAATTATTAATTATATTATTTAATTTATAGAAACATTATAATTAATATGTATAAAAAATATTAAATATATATATTTAGTTTTAATACTTTTTTAAAAATTTATTTTTATAATAAATTTTAAATATAATTTTTAAGTTAAATTAATGTTTATATTTAATAATATATAATTAAAATATATTTGCTTCATTTTTTAATAAAAATAATTATTAATAGCATTTTCAAAGCTATTTAAAATTTTATTTATTACCAAAAATCCACTTTTAACTAATTTTTTAGCTTATAATAAAAACTTTTAAATATATTAAAAATTATTTATATACTTTAAACATACATTTTATATTAAATAAAAAATAACTATTTACAATATATTACTTTTAAAAAAATTATATATAAACTTTTTTACTACTTTATAAACTATTACTTTTTTAAAATTAATATTTAATCTTTTAATTTTATTAATAAAAAGTTTACCTATTTTATAAATATTTTAATATAGCTTTTAAAATATTAAGTTTAATACTTAATACTTTTCTAAAATATATTAATTATTAATAGCTAATATATTTTTTTAGTTAAAATTTTAATAATATATATAAATCAATTCAAATTAATAATAGCTATATTACTATTACTTATACTAATTTTAAAAATATAAATATTGTAAAAAAAAGTACATATAAAGAAATTTTTTTTAGAAAAGTAAAATAATTTTAATACTTAAATTTTTTTATAACTTTTAAGCCAAATTACTAAAATTTAAGCTACTTTTTTAAAACAAACTTAAAGTTTAAATTTATTAAAGTGATAAAAAACTTATAAACTTTTTTATAGCTAATTTAGTAATACTAACTTTTAAATTTCTATTATAAAAGTTTATTTTTATAACTGAAATATTATAATATATATTATATTTAAATTTATTTATTTTTTAAAGTAATTTATTAAATGTTTAAAGTTAGTTATTTTATTTTTAAGCTATTTAAAAAGTATTTAAAACTGGGATTAAATTTTAAATCTATTTATAAGAATTATTAAAACTAGCCAAAATTAAAAAATATTTTATTTTTAATTATATCTAACAGTTTTCTATTATTTTATACTTTAAACTATATAGAAAACTTTTAATAATCTATATTAAATTAATTATTTAGTTTACAATCTTGTATTAATTAACTATCTTTTTAATTATTAAGTTATTTTTATAGAAGTATATCTACTTTTTAAAACTTAATAATATATTAAGTAAATTTAAATGTTTAAATTAGGCTTTAAGATAAAATGTGTTTTAAAATTTATAAATATAAACTTATAAATTTTTTCACTATAAAACATATGCAATTGAAAACTTTAATAGTACAGCTTTTATTGCTATTAAGCTACCAAGTATTAAAAAGTAGAGCATTAGTATAAGTTATAAAAAGTGTAGTGTTTAACTGGAGAACATTGCATCTAACTTGATCCCACATCCAATTTAAGTTAGTTGCATTTCATAAAACTTCTTTAAAACTGAGTTTTAAAAGTCGAACCATACTTAAAAATATGATAAAAACTAATCAAGAGTAGCTAGAGGATGAGCCAAGCGAGAGAAATCATAAGGCTTAGCAGGAATCGTAACCGAAGCTGGGATTTCTTTGGGAGGAGATAGAGGGGATTTGATGGGATTGATTTCAAGGGTTAAATCTGATAGCTTAGGGGAGGTTATAGGCGTTGCGGACTGTAACTCTTGGTCTGTTTGAGGTAATGCAAGCTGTAATCCCTTATCGGGTTGAATTTCTAAGCACTGTTCCAAACTTTCCACTGTTTCATTTTCGATTTGTTCTTCAGGTTCTTGGGGTGTCTCATTTTCAGCTTCAATCTCGTTATCTGGCGTTAAGCTTGTTTCTGCGTTTTGGTTTGAAGAATCCCCTCCGTTCAAAGTAGCTTCGACCAGTCTATTGATCAGCTGACTTACGTTGATAGAATCCCCTTCTAAGTCTAACAAGCCTGGCGTAGAGTTAAGATCTTCATGCATCCTACCTAGTAAATTCGACCAATAAAGTAAATTCTTGGTAATAGGTGTTAAAACTTGGTCCATATTGGGGTCATAAGCCGGGTTTGTAAAATAATTATCCTTATTAGTCAGTAATTTCGACCATATAGAGTAAGTCTGCGTTTTTAAGCCGGTACAATTTTTACGTTCTAATTGGGAGTCGTGTAAAAAGTTCCCATATTTACAAGCATAAACTTCGGTGTGTAAATAAACCAGTAACTTTTCGTCAAATTCAAAGGCGGTAGGGTACTGTAAACAAAGTTGGTATACACAATCCAAAAACTGGTGGAATATAGGACATGTCTCTTTATCCTGGCTAGGTTTACTACTACTGTATTGTAATAACCTATTCTGCATCGAAGTTAACAAGTTGGGTTGGTGATGGTTGATGTTTAAAGCTGAGTTATCCGCGAATATTTTGTTTTTAGATAAGTGGCCACTACGACTTAAGAACTTGTGTCCAAAGGAAACGTATTCCTTCTCAATTAAGACTGCGAAACCTTTCAGTGTGCGATAGTAAGGATCCAAGCATAACATAGGTAACGAGGTCAACTGCGAAGTGCGATCCCAACCATCGCTACAATGAACTAGAACATGACTATTAAGCTTAGTAATAGTATTGACTATAGTCAATGTAGCGTCCAAGATACTCTTGATATGTTTCAACCAATTGCTACGGTTTAGCTGTACCGGGTTGATAACTCTTTCCCCACCTAGATCAATACCCTCAACCAATTTGTTTAAGGAATCTCGTACTACGTGAATATTTTCAATACCCATGTAGGCCTTCTTACTGTTGGGATAAAAATCCATGTTCTCGCTACCCATACCGATAGCTACGTTTGCCATCGCATTAGCAGTAGGGCGGGCATCTATGATTAAATTTTCAACAGCTGTAGATGAGCTGCTGAAGATGGCTTGAACTAATTTCTCATCCTGAATCGATCTATTTTGTTTCAAACCTAATAATGGTTGACTAGACCTTGTAATAGTGAATTGATTTTTATACACATACGAAAGAACGGGTATTCTCCCTTTACTACGGTAATTTTTGGCATAATTCAATACACTATCGCTTATACTACTAGGAACAACCAGTAAATCGGGATAGGTAGAGCATAAGTTGTAATCCTTATTTATAGAAGTAAACCGCCAATTCTTATTACTAACTTCAACACCTTGTCTCTTAAATTCAACTACTGGGTCATATACTTTCCAACCAGCTTCTCTATCCACCGTCAACTGAGAAGAGGGAATGAAATGGAAAGCATAAAGCGAGGTAATCGAATCTTTATAAAATAAATGTTAAAAATAAATAAGCTTTATAATTTACCTTTGCAAGTCAACTTTTTAATAGATTCGAACGCATCTAAAACTTTCTCACGATCCGTAAAGGTAAGTGTAAAAAATAAAAAGTTGTGGCATTTAATCTTTAAGGGGTAGGTTTTATTTTCAGTTATAGGTAAAGATTCTACTGAAGCGATTAAAGAATAAGTCACCCAAACGTCATCGTTAGCTTCACTTTCCCCATCTGGTGAAAAGATGAGATGGTAAGGTGTGAGATGTAAAGTTCCGTTTAAAAATTTGTCTTTAAGCTGCAGCTCTACTTTCTCCACCTTATAATAAAAAAATAAATTTATAATTATAGTTTTGTAAATTTTACCTTGCAAACTTTTATATGCTCCATTTATTTAGAATTATAGCACTAGTATTTTAAGATGTCTATACAACCTTCGTTACCTATATCTTCTAAAAGTCTTAAGTTCTTAACTCCTTAAAATTATTAAAATTGAATTCGGACCTTCTAAAGTCAAACCAAGTAAAATTTCAAATCATTTGAAATACCTTCAATCAATTAACCCCAATTTTAAAGTTTATAAGGCTAGTGACGTTTGGAAAGTTTGTTAGACTTTGGAAGTAGTTTAACAGTATTAATAAAAACTGAAGAAACTGTATAAATCTGTAAATAGCTAGGAAGATGCTGTACAAGTAGGAATACACATACTACATAACTACTTGTAATTTATCTTCTAAAATTCTCTCTCTTCATTTTATCAAAATAATTTAATATTTACCATGTTCAAATACCGAAACTTTTTATTTATTTTAAAAAAGTTAATTTAAAACTGTTATATAAGTTAATCTGTAAGTAATAAAGAATTTATGATTTTAAAAAATAAGAAAAGATATTAATAAAGCAAATATTTATTATGCTTTTACATAAACAATCTTACTATTAGTTTTATAAAGTACTTTTATAAAAAGAATCTCTAATAACATAACTATATTATTTGTTAAAAAATAAATATACTTAAATATCTAGCTAAGTAAAAAACATTCTATTTATTTAATATAATAAGCTTAATGTAATTGAGATATATATTTTAAAATAAAATTACTTTATTATATATTTCATTTTTATATAAGTAAGTAATTTTTATTTATATATACTAAATTTAATATTTTACTTTAAATTAAAAACTATATATTTTTTTATTAGTATAATATTATAATGATATCTTATCATAACTAGCTGAATCAAATAATTAATTTAAGTCAGATGCTTAGTTATTTAATAAGCTTTTTGAATTTATAATTAATTAATTATAATTACAATTTTTTTAACAAAATTTTATTTATTAATTTATTATTTATAAAATATAAAATTATTTATATATAAAATACTAATTTAAAAAACCTGTTTATGCTTATTAAAATATTTAAATAAAATATAAATAAATTATATAGCACTTATTAGCTAAGAAAATATTTATATACTTATAACTAAGAAGTATTAAATAATATTTTAAAAAATAGTTTAATAATAATAATAATAATATATTATTATTAAATATACTTAATATAGTAGAAATTTATACTTTAAAACTATAAATTTTTTGCTTAAATTTAAGTAAAATATAATAAAGTATTATAATAAAATATTATAATAAAATTAGTATTTTTTAAAGAATTACTATTAGTAATAATATATTTAAAAGGTAGTTAGTTTATTATTTTTAATAAATAAAAAGCTAAAATTTATATTTAATATAATAAAGATAACTTAAAACTTAAATATATATAAATATATAATATATAAGGTAGATTATTAAATAAAAAAAATATTTTTAGTTTTAAAGATTTATTTATTATATAAAAATACTTTTAAATAAATAAAAGTTTATAAAGTATTTTAGGTAACTATTATTAAAAGAAAATTTTTTTTATTAATATTTTATAATAGCTACTAATATAGTTATATATTTAGGCTTATTAAATAAAAATATGCCTTATTTAAATTAAAATTTAGTTTTATAACTCTTTTATAATACTAATGTATAATTATAATTATATTATTAAAATATTATTATATTAATTATAAAAGATTTATAATAAAAAGTGTAGCTATAAAAATAAAATGTAATTTAAGCTATACTTTAATTTAATTAATATAGATAATTTTTAAAAAATATTTAAAATAATAAAATTATAAATATAACTATATTACTAAAACTTAATAAAAGCAAAAAGTAAATTAATTTATACTATTTATTATATAAACTTAATAAATAATGATTTTATAACTTTAAAACATAATTAATATTATAACTAAAAATAGTAATATTTTACTTATTTTAGCTTTTATATTAAAATATAATTAGTAAAATTTAGGCTTAAAAAGTATATATTTTTTAAGCTTATTTTTAGTTAAAGTTAGCTATTAATAAATATAATATAATTATTTATAGTATAATATATATTATATTTATAATTTAGTTTTATACTTTAATAATTATAAATTTAAAATAATGTTATAAATAACTATATTGCAATAAAATAAATATATTAATAAACTTTACTTTTAAAAAATAAAAAAATTTAATCTTTTTAAAAAATAATAAAATAAAATTTATATTATATTAATATATATAAAACTAATAAAATTTTACTTTTTTAAATAAAGTTAAAATATTTATAAAAAAAACTATCTAAATATGAAAATTATTATATATTTTTTATAATTATATTAAAATCTTAAATTTAATTTTTAATTTTGAAAATATGTATAGCTATTACTTATAAATTTAAATTAAAATTTAATAACAATTATTTAAAATACTTTAAAAAGTCTTAAAATATATAATCTAATTATTACTATTTTTTAATTTTTAAATTTTTTTTTCAAATTTATTTTATTTATAATATACTAAAATAAATTTTATTTTTTTATTTTTTATTTTTATTTTTTTAATTATATTAATATTTTTAATTAAGCTAGAATTAAATCTATTTTTAATAAAATAAAATTTAATATAATTTTAAAACTACTGCTATTAAACTTAATATTATAACTAATATATTTATTATTTATTAATTAATTTTAAGTTAAATAAAAAGTAAACTTGATATAAAAAACTTAAATTTTAAATTTTGAAAAGCTTATTTTATTAAAATTAATATAATATATATTACTTAAAAATAAATAAATTTTACTAGTATATTTTTATTTTCTAGTTTTATATAAATATTTTATATATAATTAATAGTATATTTTTATTTATTTTTTAATTAGTTTATATAAAGTTACTTTAATTTTTACTAAAAGTTTGCTTTAAATTTTAGCTAATTTAATATTTAAATATAAATATAATATATATATATATTATTTTAATTATATTTATTACTTTTAAAATTTAATAAATTACAAATTAATAAAAATTAACTAAGTTTTAAATTTTATTTATTTACTTTTGATAATTTTTTTATAATTTATTAATAATAAATTAAAATAAGCTAATAAGCTTCAAGGTATTTAAATAAACTAAAAATAAATATTAAAATTTTTATTTTATTATTCTTACTTAAAATTCAATAAAATTAGTTTTATTTATAAAACAAGTCTAAACTAAATTAATAAAACCTTAAATAAATAATATTAGTTTTATATAAATAAATTGATTATTATATATATATATTTAGTAAAACTTTTATTATAAAACTTTTGCTAATAAATAATAAGCTTTTTCTTATTTATAAACAAATTAATTTTACTAAAAAAACTCTAAAAATCCAAATTAGTATAATTTCTTATTATATTATTACTACTATTATTTTTTTTACTAATAATAGCACTAATATTATATTAATTTTTTAGTTTATATTTATAAAAAAGCTTACTTTATTTATAACTACTATAATATTTTATACCTTATAATCTAAATGTTAGCTTTAATATAATATTATAAATTAAATATTCTATTATTAAAATAAAACTAAATAAATTAATTTTTTTTTAGTAAAAGTAGTTAAATATATATTAATTATAATATAAAAATATTATATTTTAAGTTAAAACTATAATATTTTATTTTATATACTTTTATTTTAATAATTTTTTTAAAATTTTAAAATATTAAGCTAAAGTATTTAATTTTAACTTAACTAATTAATAAAACTAAAATTCTTAAACTTAATGTAACTTTATACTAACTAAAGTACTTACCAATAATTTAAATTTATAATAAATTTAAAATGCTTATTTTTAAGTTAATCTAATAATAAAATAAAATGCTTATCTTTAAATTAATTTAATAATTAACTAAAGTGCTTACTCTTAGCCTAACTATATAGCAAAAACCTAACATTAGTATTTAAATTTATATTATAAGCTAATATATATAACTTATATATTTCTTAAAATATATTAAGTAAAGTATTTAAAACCTAAGTATATTAAATATTTTTTAATATATAATATAATAATATACTTCAAAAGATAAACTTTTATTGTTATATAAAAATGTAATCTAATTTTTAAACTTTTTAAATAATAGATAGTAGAAAAAGTTAAAATTTAGAGATATTCTACAATGTATTTTGACAATTAAACAATAATGGATTGGTAATACAGTATATGTTTATTATTGATGTTAATTTTCTGCTATAAATCAAATCGATTTTTTGGAATTATGGATATTTAACTAAAATAGAAATTAATTATAAATTAGCCTTAAAAACGTGGAAATAAGCAATGGATAATTAATATTTGATATGCTTTATTGGTTTTTAATTAATAACTACGACAATAGAAGGCTCTATAAGACTAATATGTTACAGCAGATGCTTATATCAAAAATAATCAGGTATATGGTATATATGCTTATTAAAGCCATAAGTATATAATTTTTATATGAGTTAATTATAACATTAAAGATTATTTTCAGCTACATTGATCCGTAATCTGGGTCAGCGTCATGCGACCTACAATCGGATCATGACATGAATTTGCTTAACTGTAAAAAGATAACAAATTAAAGTAAAATGTGTTAGAGTTTTATTGATTAAAGATAGACCGAAAACAAATATCCTCAGTTTGTTGAGGTCTATGACATAATATGTTTAGGTGGTGTACTTTTGAAAGTGTGCAATTTCACAAATTCCCGATTTAGGTTAATAAGACTTAGAATCTAGTAAATAAATTAGTATTGTTATTCTAGACTTGAAGAATAAATTTATAGCAGATGTCATACTCAATTGTTGTTTCCTTGCTTAAGAATAATTTACAATGAAGTATAAGTTTCTAAATAACTTTTTGGATCAATATTAGTTGATCCCTTAGCCATTACAAACAAAGTTTAATTGGTTAAAGCTTTAACCCCGCATTATTATTCGATATCCTTGTCCTTCCAGCTTATGAGATAAATATCAATTCTCTAAAGAATTAATTTTCATTCTTTAATTTATTTTCAAAACATTTTTGAGTTTAGCCTTTTAAATGGATAACAATTACTACTCAAGAAACACCGATCACCAAGACAGAAGAGCGATGCTTGAAGGCAATAATAATACTTCAAGATATGTACATGAGTACGGTCGTAACGATAACACTAGAGATCCCGGGTATACATTTAAATCTTTTTCCGAAATGACTTTGGATGATTCTCATCGTCAAAATATTAGAGAATACTCAAACTATCCTTATGAAAGTAGAAACCATGCAGTTAACTCAAGAGAAGAATCGAAATATTTTAGAGATATAACGCGTAATAGCTACCCGATTCCCACTCCAGCTTCTCATCACCACTCAGCTAATCACCATCATCATTATGCTAGCCATCATCATTCAAATAGTCTGAGTCAACATGTATATAGTAAATCACTTGGCTCAAACCCTAACCCTGCTAGCGACTTTTTATTTAAACGAAAGGTATTTTCTCCAGAAGGTCAATCAGATAACGATGAACCGTCGACAAACATCCCAAATACACCTCCTCCCTCATCAGAAGGCTCACCAAACTATTATAGTAGCCAGATGTACGAAAATAGCCCAATGCTTAGCACCAGTTTCCCTAATGCTGGTGGTAGTTTTCAATTTATCGACGATAAAAATGTAAAACCGACGATCAGTAAGAACGGCCAAAGTAGATCGGAAAATTGGAGTTATGAAGAAACTAACGCATTTATCGAAGTTTTATTAAGCCTTCAACAACAGTTTCAAAAGATTAGACAATACCCTAAGCTTTGGGTTAAAATATCACAAGCTATGGCTTCAAAGGGATACAATCGGTCTGTGATTAATTGTAGAAACCGTTGGAAGGTACTTGTAACCAAATACCGTAAAGCTTACGCCGAAAGTGTTGATGGCAAAAGAATTGAAAACAGTAAGAATTTCGAATTCTTTGAAGTTGTCGGAAACCTACTAGCACCAAATTATTCATGCCAAGAAGATGGTCAAATTATTAGAGCTTTTAAGAACAAGGTTAAAACCGCTGAACTTAAAAAAATTAATATGTAAACAAATATCTTTTCAACTTCAGCTTTCTTTGTAACTATAATTAAAGTACATTTTTATAATATATTTGTGTACGTGTATTTTTATTTTTAAATTCTAATTTTAATAAATGCTTTATTGTTAAAGTTTTTAATAAAGCGCTATTCAAACGCTGCTATTCTAATAAACTCTCGATTTTGCAAAATTTTCGCTATTCACTTGTATACAATTTTAGATAAATGTGTGAAAATGTATTTAACCGATACCTACCTCCAGTTTTATTGAAGCTTAATAGTTTCCTTTATATTCTTAAGAACCTTGTTTATAGCAAAGAACAGGTCTATAAACCCATTCCACACCTTCTATTTTTCTTATACTTGGCATGATTAATAGTAATGTACCTTATACCTGTGTTAAAACGATTGTAATAGCTTTTACTAAGGTATTTGACATTATTTTATCCGTTTTAAGGGCTTAATGTAGCTTACTGGTGCAAAATTATACCCTAAAGCTCTTAACAGATCACGTTACATATCACTACTTTTAGTGGGTTCTAAAATTCAATTATTCCATTAACCTGCCTTACAATTTACCAAAGGCTAGCTTTAGCTAAATATAGCCAATATGAAAATTTCGTAGATACGTGTCTTTAATCCGAACTAGATATCAAGACAATTAATAATGGTATTAAAAAAGCAGTATAAAACTCTGACAATACCTAGAACAAAACATCATTTTGTTTGTTAATCAACATGCTTAAACTTGTTATCTAATACTGCTAAGTTTTTAAATATTTATAAAGGATTTATAAATAAAATTTAAATGTCAAATTTCATTGCTATACAATTATCATAAAACCAGTTCTTTTGGAAGTAAGAAAAAAAACAATTATAATAAACATAAGAGTTCTAAAACTCTAAAATCCATAATAAAAAAAATCACTTTATTAAACTAAAAAGGTAATAAAGGTAAATTTAACTAATATTTTATTAATTGTACCAGATTTTTAATTTATGAAAATTTAAAACTAGAACTTATTATTTAATAAAAGTTTTAATATTTTCAGAATTATTTAAATTAGACTAATTTTTAAAATAAAAGAATACTCTATAATTTAGATTAAATTATGTATATAGTATTATTTTGCTGTAATTTAATCTCATATTAGCAAATTTTATATTAAAGTTACTAGTTACTAAAAAAATTAATTATATAAAAAATATTTAGTTTTAATATTTAGCTATTTATACTGTTATTTTTATATACTTGATTTATTAACAAGTTTATTATATAATACTGATCTTTAACCTTTTTTTTAATAATGCAATGCTTATAGTTATTAAAGTATATCTACCTAATTAGAAATAATTTTATTTAATAAGTATAATATATAATATACTCTAAATTTCTAAATATTACTTAATTTACTAATAGCTAATTAAATTTTAGAGATACTAAATTAAACAACCTTTTAAATATTAGTTTAAACTTTTTTATCCAATATTTAAAAAACTAATAAACTGAAATAAATAAAAATACTTTTATTTTAAAATATAATAAATGATATACTTTAAAATTATAGTTACAAATATTATTAAATTTATATAATAAAGCTAATTTTTAAAGTATTAAAAAGATTTTTAATTTAATAAATTACTATGTATTTTTTAATATTTTTAAATATATTTAAGTTTTATATTATTTATATTACTTTAAATATATTTTTACTTCAATATTTTTTAGTAAAAATAAACTAATTACTAATAAAATTAAAGATTAAATTAATTATTTAATATAGTTTTAAATTAAAGTACTTATTATATATTATTTTTAATTTATGTATTTAAGTATATTAAAATATATATAATTATAAAAAATAAAAAAGTATTTTGATTTAATAATATATTAAATATTTATTACTAAATATATAATTAACTCTTTTTAAAAGTAGGCATTTTAAATTTAAAATTATAATAAAAAATATATTTACTTTTATTAGCTAATATTTAAAAAAACAATTATTTATAAGGCAATATTTATAGCTAATTTTTTTAGCTAGAAAATTTATAAATTTAAAGACTAAAATACTAAAAAGTATAGCTTGAATATATAATAAAATAATATAGTAAATATTAGTATAATAAATAAAAATAATATAAAAGTATAAAAATATTAAAAAGTTTTTATAAAAGCTATAATTTATTTTTAATAGTATTACTAAAAAAAAGATTTTTTTGTAAATAAAAAAAATTAAATTTAAAATTATAATAAAAATAAAGTATATTAGCAATAGCTAAGTAATAAAAATAAAATTGTTAGTTTTTTACTAAATTTAAGTTTATTATTAACTATTTTTAGTATTTTTATATAATAGTTAATTATTAAAAATGTTTTTTAAAATAAATAAGCTTATAAAAAGGCTATAAAATTATATAAAAATAGTGTTTAAAAAAATAGATTATAAATATATAGATTAAATTAATATAAATATAATATATATTAATATAATAAAGTATTTTTAAAATACTAAAAATATTAATTTAATATTTATAGTCTAAAAGTTTAGTAGATTATATATATATATATAATATTAAAACTAATTAATATTAATTTAAAAACTTATAAATCTAATTTAGTTTAAGTAGTCTATTATTAAAAATTATTTAAATTAATTAATAAAACTAAAAGTATAATAAAATATTATTTAAATTTTATTTTAGTAAGTAATTTAATAAATAGAATAATAATAAAAATATTAGTCTTTAAATACTATAAAATAGTATAACTATAATAAAAGCTAATATTTTATTTTAGTTTAAATTAAATACTAAATTATTAAGAAAAAATAATTACTAAATATATTTTAAGCTTATTATTTTAAATAAGTAAAAATAAATTAATAATACTAGTAAGTATTAATAAAAGTAAAAAGCTAATAGTATTATTTTTAACTAAAACTACTAAGTTAAAAAAATTAAAATAAGTTAAAAAAGCTTTAACTATATTTTATATACTTATTTAAAATAGTGCTAACTTTTTTAGCTATTAAATTTAGTTAAATAAATAAACAAAACTTTTTAAAAATAGTTTAATATATAAATTTTTAATATTATTTAATTTCATCTTAATTTTTTATTAAATATTAAAATAAGTTAATAATGTATAACTATTTAAAGCTATAAGATTTAAAATTTTAATACTTATATATAAATTAAAAATTAAACAGAACTTAAATTAAATTATTTTTTTTAAACTAAATTTTTACTATTAAATTTTTAAAATTAATATATCAATTATTAAGTTTTAAAAAGCTAAAACAATATAAAATATAAATATTAAAAGTATAAAAAATATATAAGCTTTTAAATTAAAAAATAAGTTAAAAAACTTTACTTAAATAATATAATAAAGCAAAAAATAAGTTAAAATAAAGTATAATATTTAAAAAAATAGTAGATAGAGATTTAATACAATATTATAAAAAATAAATATTTTTAAAAAATATATATAAAATAATAAAAGCTAGATTTAATATAGGTAAAAAAATTAAATTAATTGCTATTTAAAGCTTAACTTTAAATTAAGCAATAACTATATTAAAAATTGAATAAAAATAAAAGAAATATAAAATAATAATATTTAAAATAAAAGTTTTAATAAGCAAAAAATAATATATTTAATTTAAATTTATAATTTTATTATAATTTTAAAAGTTTTGTAATTAGATATTAAATAATTAAATATTTAGTAAAATTAATAAACTAAAATTATTTAAAATAAGATAAAATTTCTAGTATAATTTCTAAAAAAATTTAAATATTTTAAATTATTTAACTAATTATTATATAGTTAGTTTTTATATATTATAACTATAATAATAATAATAATACTAAAATTTTAATTTAAACTAGTATTTTTAATATAAAGTATTATAACTTAATATATAATAATAATAAAGCTTTAAAAAAAAGATTTAATATTAAAAATTAAAATAATAAAAAACATTTATTTTAATAATTATTTATATATATAATAAATAAATATTTACAATATTTATGTGACATCCGGTCTTCGGTGTGACACTAGTGGTGATCTTTACATTGTGCGGTACAAAATACCATGATGCAGAAGTGGCAATGAATATGAGCATTTGTACAAAGAAGTTAGTAAATGGCAACGGAGTAAGATCAACTTCATTGTTGATCATAGAAGCAACAAACGTGAATACCCAGTAAGCAATGTAGGCGAGCAAGATTGGCGGAGATTTGGTGGCGAAATCGACATGCGTTTGTATGTAGTCCAGATTACGAGTAGCGATGGCCGCAATGACCGCAAACCAACTGGTAGCAAAGAGGCAACTAAATCCAATGTATAAGATTTGGGCAAGGAGACAAGGGCATCCGCAATTTCGAACGGCCTTCACGTCTCCAACAAAACAGAGAAATAAAAATAAAACGAAAATGAGAAACAAATAAGAATGTCTTACCATGGCGTGGCGATGTCAGCTTCGTGAGCGATTCGGTAAGTT
>JAWQFY010000241.1:0-41377 GCA_037055185.1 Capillidium rhysosporum | reverse complement strand
AAAGATGGATATCAATGAGGCTCAGTTAGGTGAGCTAGGTGACAAAGCTTGTGGTGTCACAATAATTTAAAAAATGCTTAAAAAGTATTAAATATAGTTACTATATTTAAATTTAAAATAATAAATTTATAAAAATATATATTTAAAAAGTAATTAGATTTACTAAAATTTATAGCTAAAATATATATATATAAAGTTTAAAAAAACTTTAATAAGTAAAACTTAGCATTTTAAATAAAATTAATAATTTTAACTAATAAAAAAAATTTAAATATTAATTATTTAATATAATAACTTTGATAGTAAATAAAATATTATAATTAAAAAACTTATAAATATACTAAAATAAGCTAAAATATAATAAAATAAAAAACTTTAAGTAGTAAAACTACTAATTTTTCTAAAAAAATATAATTAATAACTAATTTATTAAATTTAGTTTTATTAATTATATTACTTATTTAATTTATTATATTATTTAAATAATTTTTTATTTTAATAGCTTATTTTATTATTATTTTTATAATAGTTAAATATTAAAATTTTTATTATTATTAGTTTTTTTAATATTATATATATTTATATATTAAAAAAGCTTTTATTATAATACTTTAAAATAAAGTTATATTAAAGTATTTTATTAATATTTAAATATATAATTTATAAATTTTTAATATTTTTTCATTTTACAAAAAAAAAAAAGTAAAGTATAATTTTAATAATTTTTTTTTAGCATATTATATACTTTATATATAATTTAAATATTTTTAATTAAATTATTATTTTTTAAATTTGAAATAAAACTATTTAAATAAAATTTTGTCTTTAAAGTATACTATAAAAATATTAATATTTAAATTATTTTTTATATATTTTTTTAAAACTTATTTAATAATATTTTATAATATTAAAGCTTTGTTTTAATATTTTATTAAGCTTAAAAACTATTTAAATTTGGTTATACTTAACTATTTTTTTAACTTTATTATAAAAATAAAAGTATAAATTTATAATCTTATTTTACTATCTTAGCAAAATTATATACTTTTTAAATATTTAAAATTATATTTAAAATAAATTTAGCTATATTATTAATTAACTAACTATTTTTTACTATATATTTAATTATAATAATTTTTATAGTTTTTAGCTTTTTTTATACTTTAATACTTATTTTATATATATAATATAAGCTATAATCTTTTATTTTTTATAATTATAAAATAAAAAGTTTAATTATATATATAAGTATATTAATACTATATTAATATATAATTTTTTAGTAATTATTAATAAAATGTAATAAATATTATATATTTTTTAATATATAAAAAGAAAAAAAATATTTTTAGTTAATTTCATTTACTTTACTTTTTTACTTAGCTTTTAAAAGTAAAGTTAGCTAATTTAAAAATAGCTAATTACTTATTTAATATTTAAACTACTTTAATTTTCTATTTTTAATTTCATTTACTTATTTTATTATTATTTTTACAATAGTTTAATATTTAGATTATCTTTTTTTTATTAATGTTTTTACTTTATTATTTTTTTAATATATATATATATTTAAATTTATTATATTTTAGTTATTAACTTTAATAATTAAAATTAAGAAGCTTATAAATACTAAATTTTATAAATTTTTAATTTTTAATTATAAAAATATTTATTAGGCAAAAATATTAAACCTTATAATATACTTATTAAAAATCTTAAATATAGCATTTACTTTTAATTTATATTCCAGTATATATATTTCAAATATTTGTTTATCTACTTATTAATCTAAAAACTAAATAATATGTTTATATATACTATAAACAAATATTATAAATAGAATTAAATATATATATATATATTTACCTACTACTTCATTTCCCTATATAAATACCTGCTTTATGAAATTAAGTTATTAAAAAGGATTGTAATATCTAAATTGTAAATTAACAAATTTAAAGTATTTAGCACATCTCTTAAAAACTTGATTATACATAAATTGATAAACCCCTTAATATTTTATACTATATTTTCAAAAGTGCCTATAAATTTACCCATTCTCTTAAATTAAAATAAGCTTTTAAATATTCTTCATTTTTTTTCAGTTTTATTTCTAAGAAACTAATTTTTTTGGATTAATATCCTATTTTTAATAACCATATTGATTTGAGAATCTAATTCCAATTATAAAAGTAATTTAAAATTTAAGGAAACACAACGTTCGAGACTTAAATCCTTAAAAACTAGTTTCAAGACTAAAGTATATAGCCGTATAAGTAAAACGTTACTGGATTAAAAGTTATTATAAAAAAAATAATTCCATATATTCTAAAAATGCTATATAAGTGAGAGATTCTTTAAGCGAAAGCAGTTGCTTTTAATAAAACAATGAAGTTATTTTTATTAAGTTGGGTTGGGCTAGGATTTTTATTATTAGGGTTTACTTTAAGTTCCGAGTACGATTATATAGTAGTAGGTAGTGGTATAGGTGGTGGTACTTTAGCCGTAGAATTAGCTCAGAAAGGCCACAGTGTCTTGTTGATCGAAGCGGGTCCAGATTATCAGTCCGAAATAATAAGTATTCCGCTGATGCACGTGAACGCTAGTGAAGAAAAACACATTACTTTTGACTTCAAGGTTAAATATTTCAACGAGGGGCACGCTTCTGATAAAGTGTTCCATTATCCTAGAGTAGGTGGCTTGGGAGGATGTTCAACCCATAATGTGATGGTCTCGGTGCTACCAAACTCTAGGGACTACAATTTGATGGCGGATGTTACTGGGGACAACGGATGGAAAGAAAAATCTATGCGAAATAATTATTTTAAACGTATGGAACGTAACCAGTATTCTATACCACTATTAAATTCAGCTCACGGGTACGACGGTTGGTTCCCTATATCTTATGCTAATCACCTACGTACCAAACTAGATGATCCTAAACTACTGTTGCTACTTCCTAGTATATTAAGTAACCCATTTAAAGATATTAATGGGTACGATATACTAGGTAATTTGAATACCGATAAAGAAGGTAGAGTTTTGGTGCCTATGGCGGTTGATAATTTTAATTACGAAAGGGTCGATTTCAAAGGGCATATACGTAACACTCAGAAAAACTTCAATTTGGAAGTTTGGACCGATACTTTCGTCACCAAAGTTTTGTTAGATAAAGAAAATATTGCCACAGGTGTTGCGTATACTAAAGGTAACTATATTTTAGTTATTATATCTTAAACACTAATATTTGATGAAATTAGGTAAATATTTGTACAAAGCCAGTCCGTTATCCCAAGAAACGAAGTATACTAACTTAGAAACTGGTCAGGTATTTGCCAAGCGTGAGATTATCGTAGCTGGAGGGGCCTTCAACACACCACAGATTCTTATGCTTAGCGGTATAGGAGATTCCAAGCATTTAAAGGAGATGGGTATTGAACCTAAAGTCCATTTACCCGGAGTTGGACAAAATTTGATGGATAAACATGAAAGTTCGGTAGTCTATCAACTGGACGAAGATTTAACTTTAACCAAAAGATGTAAATACATGTTGGATAAAACCGACCCATGTTACTTAGATTATAAAGAGCATAAAGTCGGGCCTTATATATTCAACGGAATAATTAGTGGAGAGTTGATAAAAACTCGAGAGGAGTACGCAGAACCCGACGTTTTCGTAGTAAATATTCCTGCTAGGTTCAACGGGTATGATCCCGGATTCGCGGAGAAGATTCTAGGTCCTAGAAACCTCTTCTCACAAGTTATATTCAAAGTACATACTAGAAACAAAGGTTACGTAAAGTTAAGGTCGAATAATCCGTTCGATACACCCGAAATTAACTTCAACAAATTTTCGGACGGTATTGGCCCTAATTCGGAGATGGCCGATATAGTTAAAGCAGTCAAAACTTCGAGAGAGTTTATGGAAACTTTATGGGTTAAAGGTAAAACCATATATCCTAACCAAAACGTAACTACAGATGCTCAGCTTAGAGATTATATCAGAGAAAATATATTCGGACACCATATATGTTGTACCGCTAAAGTTGGTAAGGATGACGATCCTCAAGCTGTACTTGATAACAGGTTCAGAGTCAGGAACACTAGTAATTTAAGAGTTGTAGATGCTGCTGCCTTCCCTGCCCCTCCAGGCTACTATCCTGCTGTGTTTACACATATGTTCGCTATGAAAGTAGCTGATCTTATTCATGAGGATTCAAAACTTTAAGTTTTATGTAGGATTTACTTTTACTTTTATGATAAAGTGGGTTTATCGATTTATATTAAACTAATATTACAGATTTGTAAAAAAAATTAAGTTTTTTTAAAACTGAATAAAATTTTGCAAAAAAAAATTTTAGTTGGTACACTAGTTTGAAATTTGGAAATATAGCTTTTAAAATAAATATTTTTAGACAATATTATTTTAGCAATTAATTACTTACATTGAAGAATTTTAAGCACAAAGCCGATAAAATTGATTGTCATAGAATAGGTAATAACCCAAAAATTTACAAATCACAGCTATACTTTTTCTAAGCTCTAATTGATAGCTTGCAAAGTACGGAACATATTTGACTTGCTTCACAACTTGCACTTGGTGTATAACTTGTACTATTGTACTTAAAATATATACCAAATTTGTGATTTGTTACTTTTATAAGCGGCAGTTTTAGTTCAGGAAATTAGATTTATTAAAGTAAAAAAAGAATTAAATCCTCACTTCAGCTACCTCCCTCTAACTTTATACTCCCTAGCCTTTTGTATCTTTTAATGAAACATTTGGACCGAATTTCTGATATTTAAGAAAAGAATAGTTAAATAAACCTAAATTCTTTATTAATAAAATTAGTTATAATTAAATGTTTTCTTTAAAGCTCAAAATTTGTTTCAAGCTAGTTTACTAAACTAAATGCATTTTTAAATTGAAAATTTGATTAAAAAGTATATATATGTAGAATTAAATTTGAACTTATTATATAGCAAAAAACATTTGAGCTTGTCAATTTTATTAATAAAGTTGACTAAAAAGTATAATAAAAGGGTTTTAATTTAAAATAAATAAGCAGTTTAAAATCAATTAGTTTAGGTTTAAACTGTAAATTTTATTATAAAAAACCTCAAAATCTTACAAAAAAATTTAAACTAATATTGACAAGTCTAAACACTTTTATTTTATTTATTTAAAAAGTTAAATTTGGCTAAAAATGCAAATTTTTTTGCTTTTTGCCCTTAAAATTTCACAAAAATCTTTTTAGTCAAAAGATAATAAGCTTAAGTATTTTTATTAATTTTAAAATTAGTTAATTAAAATAAAAATTAACTTTATAATAATATAATATTTACTAACTATATTTTTAAGATTTTTTATATAAATTTATAGCTATATTAAAATAATTTAGTAAATATAATATTTAATCATTATTAGAATTTATATATATATAATAAAATAATATCTATTATTAGTTATTACTTTATATATAATTAAGATTTAGTAAGTAGCTAAATTACTTTAAAATTTTTATTTTTATAACAAATTTATATAAAATACTAATTTTTAAAATTATTAAGTAAAAGAAATTTTAACTTTTTATTTTATTAGTAGAAAGTTTTTATATTATTAAATAATAAAAAATAATAAAATATTTTAAAGTTAAAGTATATAATAATTAAAATAAAATAATTAAAAGTAATAAGTATAATAATATTAGAAAAACTAGTTAAAATAAACTAAATATTTAATAAAAGTAATATAAAATATAATAACTATTTAAGTAATAGTAAATTATATTAAGTTTATATTAATAAAATAGTATAAATAAAAAAGCAAAATTTTATTAAATAATATATTTTTATAGTATTATAAATTAAAATTTAGTAAAATTATAAATTTAATAATATTATAGCTAGTATAAACTAAAACTAAGTTTAGATTTTAGTATTTTTATTTAAATAGTTTTAAAAAATAGATATTAAAATAAATATAAATATATAGTAAAATATAAGTATTTATATATTTGTATTAAATTATAATTATAATAAAAAGCTTAAGTATAGTTTATGAAAATTAAAATACTAGTTATAGCTTTATTTAATATTAAGTTAATTTTAAATATTTTTAAAAATATATATTTAATATTTATTATATTATAATTATTTATATTATTTTAACTTTTTTTAAAAGTAGGATTATTTATTATTACTTTTTATTTTAGATTTAATTATTATAAATTTTAAATTAACTATTTAGAATAAAAGATAAAAACTAATAATTAAAATAAAAAAAAATTAGCAATTAAAAATAAATAATAATTTAATTTAATTATACTTAATTTAATTAATAATATTAATTATAAGTCTTAATAAATACTAAATTTTATATAGTAAAGCTAACAATTAAAAAAAAGTAGCTAAAGTTAAAAATATATAGTATATTAATATAACTAGCTAATAAGTTTTAACTAGTTATAGCAATAAGTATATTTATAATCCCAAAAAATTAATATACAATTTTTAATAACTTTAATTAATTCACTTACCTTATATATACAAAGAAATCTAAGTGATAGTAGCTATAGCAGAAAAAACTTAATACTATTAACAAAAAAATAGTTTTAAAATTAATATATAACTTTTATTATAACTATTTAGAAACTAATAAAGTATTATTAGAAAGCTACATATAACCTTTAAAAACAGATTATTAGATAGATTATGAAAGAAGTTCTGGAAAATTTGATAATGGCAAATAAATTACTTTTTATTTTTAAAACATTAAAAAGTTAATTTTTCAGCAGTTCAAAGATTTATGTATCTAGTCAGCTACTCTCAAGCTAATGAAAGTGGGGAGCTGAGCTTACTGAAGATGTAGATATTCACTCAAGCAATGAAAAAGTTGACTTAAACACATATATTATCCTTTGTTTGGTTATTTTTTCCTTCTTTTCATATTTCCTATTTAGATAAATATGTTTCATCAATTTTATATAAATAAGATAACTAAATTTATTAATAAAAAAATATTGATTTAACTTTTAAGTTTTAAAAAAACTTAGAAAAAGATTTATGTTCAACCGGCTCACATTCCGCTGATAACTTCCCTACATCCACAAAGATGTAAATCGCTCTTAACATTTTAACTTACTGAGTCGCCAAACCCGGTTTACTAGCTAACGAACAATGAAAGTTAGGGTCGTTACCCCACCAATTGAGCACGATGGGATGCAGTTGGAAGGCGAAAAAGATGACAAGGGCGGCAAAAGCTACCCCAGTATCCAAAGCAGCCGATAATATGAGCGTAAATTTGTTATACCATTTAGCATTAGCTTTCTTGATGATAACGTGGAACAGGAATCCTACCAAGAACCATGACAAAAAGTTCCCGGGTCGGGCGGGTGGGAGGACTGCGGTGGCCGATACGATGATAGGTATATGTACGTACTTAAATATAGAGTTAGGGTATCTACGCTGTAGAAGGTAGAAGGGGACAGGTAAGAAGAGACCGACGAGGAAGGTATACAGCAGAGGGAAGTAGACCGATTCAGGTCCGAACATCTTGGTTGGACCTATTAGTCCCCAAATCACCGAAGCTGAGTAGAAGACCTCGGTACTGGGACAGGTCCAGGGGTAACCGGCTGGAGTGCAGATATCTTTGACGTAGGCCATCATTAGCTCGGAGGTAGCCAGTTGGACTACAACAGCTAAGGCGGTGCCTACCACTTGAGCTATAAACATGTGCCTAGGAGGCACCTTAAGATAGTGACCAAGTTTGAGATCGGCTAAGAAGTTCAACGATTGTAGCATGGTGATAAATCCGTACACCTTGAAGGTTACGTTGGCTATAGGTAGACCGGGGAACATGTAACCGGCTACAAACTCGGTTAATACGTTGAGTCCAGGAGATTGGTTTGTGATAGCGGTGATGATACCGATTGGTAAAGTGAATAAAAACGAGATGGCTACTGCTATCAGTAGACCCCACCAAGGTAGGGTGAGCTCGTAGAATTCGGTTACCACGATAGCTAAGGCCAAACTTATTACAAATACCAAAAAGTACCACCAGCTGGGTACCTCGGGGTATTTAGCCATCAGACGTACGTGTACGTCATCATCACTCCGGTTGTTGGTGTAGTCCTTGATACGAGTTACAATTTCAGGACCGTGATATAATATGGTGTGGGTGATCAGTGCGGTGAGGGTGGCGAAGGAGACTCCGTAGGTGAATGAAAAGAAGAAGCTGAGTCGGACTGGAGAGTAGGCATCATATTCCAGCTGGCTGAATTTGTGATTGGGTGTAATTCTAGTCCTATCGTACCTATGCCCATCCACGTCGTACAAATTAGCAGTGAATATAGGGAATTTCAAAGCGTCCCAAACATTCATATAGTACCCAATAGGTACGATGATCCAACACACTAACACGAACCCGATCATGGTGTTCACTTGGGCCCAGAATGGTGTAACTAAAGGTGAACCAATGTAGGAGGTAAAGGCATTCCAATCGAAAGACAAAGCACCTAATCCTAATCCGTTCACACCGGAACCTAGCTGATGAGCGATCTGCGAATTGGGTAGAGCTAGGCATAGTATGGACACCGAAGCTAACGTGGTGAACAGGTAACCAGGTAGGAAGTAGTAAAGGAAAGAGAGCAGTGCCGCTATGGCAAAGAACTTACGCAGCTGTTTACCGGATGCCAGCATGTCGGTATTTCCCTGGTGTAAAGCACGGAACAACGAAACCGCCACCAGAGTACCCGGCCACACCATAGATTTAGGTCGAACTAAGAATCTACGGTATAAGCCAGCGAACCCATACCCTATGAACTGACTCGATAACATCAACAGTAGCGCCGCCAGTATCGAGAAGGGTTCCTTGTAGTATAACCGCTTCACCACAATAATATCCATGGCGTAAGCGGTACCGGCACATGCACCGGCACACACCGTAATCAGCACATGTTCCTTCACGTTGAAGGGACCGGGGTTCAAACTGAAACTGGTACCGAACACCGAGTACTTGGTGTCGGGTAAAACGTTGGCTAAAAATACCCCTATTGGATAGGTCAACAGCTGTATGACGAACCCACCTATACCTAGAGGGGTAGCTCGAAAGAAAAAGAACTGGTTGGTGAAGGCTAACAATATACCGAACGTTATACTGAGTACCCAAAATCTAAAAGTGAAACAGGGTAGGTCAGGGTGATCTACCTCGATAAACGAATCTAAACTATCATCGGTGGGTATACCTGAATCTAATCCATCATCCTCTGTTCTAGGTAGTCGATTCAATTCTAAATCGGGTTCAAAAGTGTTCAATAATCGGTTGTTCTCATCGTCGTAAGTCGTATAATTATATATAGTATCATCATCTTTAGGTTCATGATCTAATAATGGTTGGTGACTATTACTACCCAATCCGCTATTACTGGACATTGTATTTTTTAAAGTTGATTTAAATGTCTACGCAATCTACTAAACTGTAAATAAATAAGGATTAAATATGGTTGTATCTGAACCGTTTGGCCCTTAAACTAGAAAAAATTTATTTACACAAATGTACACCAAGTTGGAAGTAGTATTCTTGAGAGTTTGCAACTACAACTTTTTAATTCTAATTAAAGTAATGTATAACTAATATTTGAAGTTTTAATAGATTATCAATAGTTGGTCAAAAGAAATATTGCAGTTTGTAATTAAACTCATCCGCCATTTCTTTTATTTTTACAGTTCCTCCATTCCACCTCGTCAACTTTCGGACGGAGTAATTTAGCACTTTGTCCAGTTGTTTCTAATTAAGTAACTAAAATTCAGACAAATGAAATAATAGAGTTATAGCTATTTATTCGAAAATTATAGGTACATTTAATTTTACCGCTTGACATCTTAAAATCTAAAAAAATGCGATCTGTATATCCGTATTCCCATAGATAATAACCATGAAATGGTTGACATATTCAGTTCTTGTTAAAGGTATTGATTTCTTTCATATAACCTATTTTATCGAAAAATTTTGAGTTCTAGGTTTTTATTTTATACCGATTTCAATTAGGTATATTAACCACTTGTCTATTTACCATCTACTGTAAAAACTGAGATTCTGAAACCTACCTCAGAATAATGTTTGCTTAAAATGACAGAGGAGGGAGAGAGGTAGAAAGATATGTAAGAGGCAGTATAAAGTAATTCTGGAGAGTCTAAAGCTAACCTATTAGTCATATACTTAATTTGCAAAGTAATATACCTACAGCATCACAATAGCCAGTTTGGTACATATAAAAATATATTTTATTTTATTTATTATATATAGCAGTAGTACTAACTATAAAGCATTATTTTAATACTGAATTCTAAGTTTAAAAATACTATACAAAGCCTACTAAATAATTATAGCTAGCTTTACTATAGTTAACTAGGATTATTTACCTTTTATAGATTATTTCTTTTTCTATTTTAAAACAATACTATTAATTAAAACTTTTCCTATTTTTATATATTATTAAAATGTAACTACTAGCTTTTACTTTATTTTAAATACTTATTTTTAATAATAATTTATGTAGTACAAAATAATTTTTTCAAAAGTTATTAGTTATAAATTATGTTTTTAATATTTTTATTTTTTCTTAGTAGTAGTCAATAAATAATTTTTTTTTCTTTTAAAGATATAATATCTTAATTTAGCTAATTTTTTTATAAAATTTAACTAAGTTTTATAAATAACTATACTTTTTTATTTTTTTATTTTTATTTTATTTTTTTATTTTGTTAAATTTAAACAATTAAATTTTTTTTTTTTTTTTTTTTAAATTATATTTTTATTAATATTAAGTTTTTTTATATTACATACTAAATACTTTTTATTTATTATTTTTTTAAAATTTTTAAAATTTTAATAGTAGTATATATTACTTAAAAGATAGTTAAATAGCTTAATACTAATATTTTATAAAGTTAATATATAAAATTAAATATTATAGCTATATAGTAAATAGTAATTATATAAATAATTTATTTATCTTTATAAGTATAATTTAAAAAATAAATATTAAATATTTAATATTTGAAATTATATATAAAATAAAAACTAAAATAAAAATAAAAACATTTATATTTAAGTACTTTTTTAATATCTAAATTCATATTTTATAATTAATAGCTATAAATTTTAAATTTTAACTACTTTATTAAAACTTTTAGCTAATAGCTAAAGCTTTTTATAATTATTTGTAAGTTTTTTTAATTAGATTTACTAGTTTTCAACTTTTTTAATAAAGTAAAAAAGATGTATTTAATATAATATTATAAATTTAAATATTAAGTTATATTTTTATAAATAAATAAATTATATAATAAAATAAAAAGCCTTTTTTATTAATAAACTAATATTCAAAAATACTATTTTCACCCTTTTAAATAATAGCTAATATATTGTATTTAATAACTATTATTAGTTTTCTATTACTGAAATACTTATTTATTAGATTAATATTTTTAAAGTATTTTTTATCTATTTTATTTTAATCATTTTTAATTATATAATTTAATTTTTTTAAAAATTAGTTTCTCTTACTACTTTGCTTACCTAGTATTAATTACTTTTTAATGTAGCTAGTTTCTTTAAGCAGACAATTTCATTTAATTATTGCAATAATTAGTTATTTAAGAACTAATTCTAGATTAGAATTTAATTGGTATAACTAATACAAATTTAGCATTTATAAAACTTAGAATTATTTGAATTGTAAATCAAGTTAATATAATTTATTTTGATTATAAACTTTAATTATATTAAATGCTAAAATTTGAATATCAAAATATAAACTAATTCAAATATTCTGAAAATTTTAAAAAATTCTACTATTAAATACACTTATAATATTTGATTAAAAATAGTATAAGTCGAATGTTCTAGAAAGCCAAAATATTTAGACCGGAGAATTAGTATTAAAAACAAATAGTAATTCAAAATATTTGTCAAAATTTGCAGCTTTAAATCAGATAAAAGCTTAGTATTAATGACATGATATAGACTGGTTTGATTGGATAACTTATTTATGAATATTTTGAAAATATTTTTGTGATAAGATTCAAAACAATTTATTTGTGTTGGAAATATAATATAGAGTAATTATAACATCCATATAAATTTTAATTTTGTACAATATTTATTTAGATTTAACATTAAGGAGGAAGTAGTATGTCAATTATAAGAGGATTATCAAGGAATTTAACCAACTTTAATTTCAAGAAATTGCCTTCCAATTTCAACCAAGGTGGTTTCAATATTGTACCCAATACTGTTACACCTTTAAATTCAAATTTATTGAAACCTTTGCACTTAAAAACTAGCATAACATTATATACTAGAAAGTTTTCAACTACTATAATCAAAAGTAACAAAGATGAAAAAGAAGAAAATGAAAAACCAAAACCGTTTAAGAATCCATTGAATTTTGATACAACCGAAAGATTTGAAAATGAAGAAGTTAATAAGAAATCTTTAATTGGCAATATCTCTACCGAAACAACTGATAAGGATGAAACTAGTCAAGAATCCCTCGAAAATCAAGATTCAACCGATGGAAAAAAAGGAAACAATTTAAATCAAAATAAGTATCGTAAGAAGTCCAAGTTAAGCACAGGTGAACAAGGTGGATCGAAAGCAAGCACTTTTATAGGTTCAATAATCCTTTTATCGCTTTTAAGTTTAGGAGTATACCAATTCGTAGCGCCTTATACCAAATTAGAATTAGAAAACGATTCCAATTTATCAGAGTCAGATGACTTATTAACTCGTGCAAAAAATAGAGTGCATACCCAAAAAGAGTTTTTAACTAAACCCACCCATAAAGTTCTTTTACCACCTAGTCCGTATCCGGAAGCACAAAGGCCAATTACTTTAGTTTTGGAACTCGATGAGACGCTTATCAAACTAGTATGGGATCGTGAACATGGTTATAGAGCTGCCAAGAGGCCTGGCTTAGATAAATTCATCGGCTTGATGAGTTATATGTATGAGATTGTTATTTTTACATCTTTGCAAGAGTTCAGTAGTGAACCTTTAATTCTCAAACTCGACCCTTATAAGATGTGGATCTCTAACGCACTTTACCGCGAGCATACCTCGTACTTAGACAACAAGATTGTAAAGGACTTATCCCTACTCAACAGAGATCTCAAACATTTAATTATAATGGACAGCAACGAAGAACACTACTCCCTTCATACTAGTAACGCCATCAAGGTACCTGCTTGGGATGGAAATCCGAATGACACCTACCTCCTAGATATCATACCGTTTATGGAAACTATTGCTTTATCTGATCCTTCCGACGTTCGACCCGCTTTAGAAAAATATTACGGTAAAGACATACCAACTGTGTTCCGGGAACTTGAAGAGAAGCAGATGCTAGAGTTAGCTAAAAAGCGTAGCTCCGGATTAAGAAACTTCCTAGGTGGAGTTAACGACAACAGCTCCAAGTCAGATCTTCCTTTAACTTCTATGATGTTGAAACGTAAACATATTGAAGAACAATATTTCGCTTCTAGACCTCAGATGATCGAACAGGCTAAGCAACATCTCGAAGAAGAAAAGAAGATGATGGAAAAACTTATGGGTGAAACTAAAATGACCGGTTGGCAATCTATGTCTATGTTCTTCTCTCCACCTAAGCAGGCTAACGAACAATCTAAAACTGATCAATAAAATTTTTTTACATCAATAACTGTTTCGCTTTTTAGTTTATTACTTATTTCACTATGAACAAAATTTTATCAATAGTAGCATAAATTACATAACGGGCTTGTTTAGTATTATACATAAACAGCAGTAATTTAAACCTAAATTAATATTTACAACTACAAACTCTATATTATAACTATGATATATATAATTTAATAATTGATAAGGTAAATACCTAATACTAAATATGTATACTAGAAAGTAAGTTATAGATTTTTGATAATACATCGATAAATACAACTAAATATGCTACATCATAAATGTAGTTTACAAAAAGAATAGCAGTTTAAAGACCAGCTGCAGCCATTTCGGCAGGAGTAGGAGGCAACATAAAATCGACCGAATCCCAAAGATCTTCGCTTTCCTCTTTCTGCAAACGAATACTGGGTACTCCTTTGGTGGTAGAATTATTTTCAGCGGTAAAGTGAACTAACGAGAAGTCTAAGTCATAATCGTCATCAAGATCGTTGTTGGTTGATGTACATTTACCAGTTCCAAGGGAGGAACCAAAATGGTCGTCATAAAGGTTATGTGGATGTGATGAACCAGGAGTTGAAGTTAGTGAAATTGTTGCCGAAGATCCTGAGAAGGAGCTGGTAGATAGGATTTTAGTCAATACCTGTCTAAACTCTAAAGTAAATGTAGAATCAAGTCCTTGATTTGTCGATTCTTTTATATAGATCGGTGACAATACTGGCTTATTAAAATTGTTGCCTTTATCGTTTTCGATAGGCTTATATGCCTCTTTGTAACTCTTAAATAATTTAAGTAACCCATTTGGTCCTAAAGACAATTGATTTATTTTCTGATGAGCATCTGGCTTCGCTATTATGTTTTCAAGTGAAGTTGACAAGTTTTGATTATGTTGCAGATAACTAATATTATAGTTCGCTATTGCCAGTAGCAGAACACGTTCTTCTGGATCAATCTCAAGTTCATATAGTGGTCGTTTACTAATTTAAATATTAGGCTAATTTAAAAAGAAATGAAATATACCATATAGCTTGATACTCAGAATAATCATGCTTGATGTATAAAGTAGGATGATTCATATGTACACTGATACTTGAATCCATAGAAGTACGCATTTCTAAATCAAAGGGAATAGAAAGACCTAGATACCTAGATATTAAAGCGGTAATTTTAATTACATGGCTTGCTCCACCTATAAAATTAGTTGCCACTGTGCTGTTTATCCTATTCGAAGCAGATTTTGAATTTACAGTAACTTTTTCACGTATGCTTTGTTGTTTCCCCATTCGATATGCCTGTTGAGAAGATAATTCTTGGGATAGATTTCCTATATTTTTTGCTAAAGGTGTCAAAGTTTGAGCTCGTGGAGGAAAATTTGATTTTTGTAAATTTAAAGAATTTCTAGTTTCTTTTTTTGCTTCTAAAGCATCGTTAGCATTTTTGATATCTAATGAAAGTAAAGCTTGAGAAATTTGGCCTAGGCTATTTAGTATCGCCAACCTGGTCTTCCTTAAACTATCTCCTAAATTTCGCTGTCTTCTTTCAAAAATAACATCTTGTTCAATATGCTCAAAGTTACTTTTTGGATTAGCAGAGTCAAACTTTTCTTTTTTCGATTTTAATTTATCCTTCCTTTTTTCATTTTGATTTTTTAAATGTTTTATCCTTTCCTTTGCTATTATAAATATTAAATATTTTTGAAATATAATTTAAATTTTTAAAATACCTTGTAGTATTGCAGATGGTAGTTGCCGAGCCAGAGTGTCAACAGAGTCTATTGACGTTTTCAATTTTGAAATTTCAGCTTGGAATTCGTGCTTCTCCTTAGGCCATTGCTGCTTAATCCGATCAGACCAAATTTTTATCTCATGATTAATGAAGGTTGATTTTGCTCTGTAATTTTTTTTCCTTTAAATATAATTATTTGCTAAGAATAAAATTTTATAAAGAATTACTCTTTCTGTAGGCAAGTACTACAACTAAAAGGCCCATATTGAAAGGTTTGGCATCCAAGGCAGTCCATTTCAAGTTATAAGTGCGATCCTAAGAAGCAAAAATAAGGATTTTTAAAAAGTACTCCGTTACAATCGATAGTAAATGCTTAAAGTTTGCTTAGCTAAATATTAAATTTTTAAGTATTTACTATCGATAGTAATAGGGTATTAAAATTGTGACTGATTAATTCTTCACCTAAAACTGATTTTATTGATTCTATTGGATTTTTTTTGAAGCATATAGTGGAGATCTGTAGCATATTCGTGGTTAACAAATTAAATGAAATATTTATTTAAAACTATTGAGCAACTTTAAAATTTCGATATTTAAGACTACCAATGAAAAGCCAATAAAAAGCTGCTTTTAACAAATAGAAATAAAATAATACTTTATCTAGCACAAACAATTAAAATTATCAAAATTGCAGTAGAATCATAAAGATGATAGGCTTTTTATAGAAAGTAAAAAGCCCTTAACTAAATTTTAAAATATAAGCATTAGATTAAATTTTACTTATAGAAAATTCCTGTTTAAAGTAGATAAAAACAATTATAAATAGTAAATAAGCATTTGTTATAGATAGAAATAAATAGCTAAAAAGTTAATTAATATTTAAAAAAGTAAATAATATATTTGTAGTAAATTTGTTACATTTTAATCTACTTTAATTGTATTAGATTTTTGCCAATTTTATAAAATATATTATAATTATAAATACTATATTTAGTGATTTACTAATAATATTCAATAAATTTATTAAGAAATTATCTTTTTTTATTAGAAAAGTAATTATTTTTTAATTATTAAAATTTAATTAATAAAAAAATACTATTAAACTTAATAGCACTTTTAATAGCTTTAAACTAATTAATTTTTATTAAAACTTTATTTATACTTTTAAATTTAAAAAAATCTATTTTTAAGTTAATAGTTAAATAAATAAATTAAATACTAAAATATTTACTTTATATTAATATTATATTAATAAATTAGCTTATAACATTTTATTATTTAATTTATTTATTTAATTATTAGCTTTATAATTATTTTTCTTGTTTTTTTAAGCTTATTTAATTTTTATCCTTTTTTTCTCTTTTAATTTTAGATGACAAAATTATACAAATTAATTTTAATAACTTTATATAATAAAATTTAACAATTTAATCAAAAATTTAAATAAAGATATATATTTTATTTTAAAATTCTTACTTAAATTTTATATATTTAATTTTTTAAAATAAGCTTAGTATATCTATTAGTACTAATTAATAAAAAACTTTTCAATACTAATATATAATAAATTATAATAGCTAATAATTTAACTTTTTATAAAATTATTTTAAATTATATAAATTTAGTTGCAATGCTACTTTTACTACTTAATAATAAAACATTTATATTTATATTTTATTTTTATTTACTTATTTTATTAAAAATATAAAGGCTAATTAAAATTATAAATACTTTTATTTTTTTATATAAATTTTATATATTAACTTTAGTTATCTCTTTACTATTAAATAGTTTATAATTTTTATAATTATTACTATTTATAACTTAAACTATATATATATTAAATTTGTTGCTAAATTATTACTAATTTTACTTATTTATATTACTTATTAGACTTTTATATTTATTACTATTATAATTAATAATAAGGCTAATTTTACTTTATTACTATCTACTAACTTTTTGTATAAATGTATATATTTGCTACTTATTTATATTATAGTATTTTATACTACATAATATAAAAATTGTAATATTTTATTACTTAGTAACTTTATAAATTGCTAATTTAATAATTATTTTCATTATTTTTTTTTTTTTTTAAGCTTAATTAATTTTTATCACTTTTTTCTTATTTTTAGATAACAAAATTATATAAATTTATTTTAATAACTTTATATAACAAATATCAACAATTTAATTAAAAATTTGAATAAAAAAATATTCTTTATTTTATTATTCTTATTTAAAAACTTACAAGTTCAGCATCTAAAAATAAGTCTAATATAGCTATTAGTGCTAATTAATAAAAAACTTTACTTTATTAATATATAATAAATTCTAATAGCTGACAACTTAAATTTCTATAAAATTACTTCAAATATACTAAATTGCTTACTAAGCTGATATTGCTATACTATAATAAAACATTTTCATTTATTTTTTATTTTTATTTTATTTTTATTTTTCTATTTTTTTAGAGATATAAAAGCTATTTAAAATTGTAAATACCTTTGTCTTCTTTTACAAATCCTATATATAAAATTTAGTTACCTTTTTACTACTAAATAATTTATAGTCTTTATAGCTATTACTACCTTTAACTTAGACTAATTATAAATGCATGTTGATTTTGCTGCCAAATTTCTGCTAATATTGGTTGTTTATATTACTTACTAAGCAATTACATTTATTACTATTATAATTAATAACAAAATTAATCTTACTTTATTGCCATTTACTAACTTTTTTATACAAATGCTTATATTTATTACTATTTCTACATCATAGTATTTTGTATTGCATAATGTAAAAATTGCTATTAGTGTCACACCAAAAACTAAATATTACAAAAATTATTATAAGTATTATACTAAAAACTAGTTATTATATAGCTATATTACTTATATTTACTATAATAAGTAAAATAATATTTGTTTTATTATTTATAATTATATTTAAAGTTTTTTATATATTATTATTTTACTTTTTTAATAATTAAAGTTTATTAATAAGCTTTTACTAATATTTTTTACCTTATTTACTAACTTTTTTATCTAGTTTTTATAATAAATTACTTATATTTTAAATAAATACTATAAATAAGTAAAATAATAAAACAATAAAAATGAAATAATATATTAAAGTATAATAATATAATAAAATTAAAATAAAGTAATAATAAAGCTATATAAATTAATAATAGTAGCTTAAATTAGTTTTATATTAATAACTACTTAGTTATACAATTTAGATAAAATACTAATTTTTATATATTAATACTAATTATTTATATACATTTCTTTTATTTTAACTATTATTATAGTTAGTATTATTAATATATTATTAAGAATTTTTTTTAAATAGTATTTTTAATATTAAAAAGCAAATATACTTTTTTAATTATAGTAGCTATTATTAAATTATATAAAATAAAAAACTACTATCTAATTTTTAAAAATAAATTAAGCCTTTTTAAACACTTTTATTATTAAAAACTAAATATATTTTTTTAAATAGTAATTTTTTATTAAACTAATAAAAGTATTTGATTTATTTTAATAAAAAACTTTAATTATTACTGACTTGTTAGCAATTATATAATTTACTACTTTTTAATAATACTATTTTTACCTAAGTCTTTTAATTAAAGAACTAATTATCTAAATTTTTAGATTATGCAATATTTTGCTCTTTAAAAAAGTAAATATCCTAGAAAGTTTTTAGAAAAAATCTAAATGGTATGTTAAATTTAAGAATTGTAAGTGTTAACTATATTTATTACTACATAAAACTTTGTAAACCTGCTTAATGGAGCTATAAAAGCTTTTATAAAAGAAATTAGTTTTTGAAAATTGTAATAACTCAGTCTTTAAACGAAGATAATGGAATATTAATAATTAAATACAATTTTTAGGTTAAAGGGTTTAATATAAAAACTTAAGTTTGAATAAAAGTCAAATAACATTTTTAATTTATTTAAGTATAGATAATTGGTCTTAATACCATGATGGGTATTTTTTAATAGGTGAGTAGGTAGAGGTGCAATTCACTTATCAGTTAAAAGTTTTCAGAGGGCAGGAAATATTAACATATAGATAAGTTGCTGTTAAGTAAAGATAGGTTTTTGGTTTTGGGATTCACTATGTTGAATTTATCTTTATCTTTTTGAAGCATGCTTAAATTATTTTTAAATTATTTTTAAATTATTAGGAAATGTATATATAAAGTAAATATAATAATTTGATAAAAAAATTATTCAACGCCTAACTTATATAGCAATATAATGGTTGGTAAAAGTAAACCGTAGGAAATTTAAATATATTAATTAAGAAAAAAAAATAAAATTAGTATTAAAGTAAAAGAATGAAAAATTAAAAAAATGAAGTTATTAGTTATTTAGTATAAAAAGAAAAATTATGTACAATTATATATAAATCTTGATACCGAATTGACTAATCTCTTATGTTAGAAATAAAAGAAAATAAGCAAAATCTAAAGATATTATACGTTAAAAGGTACAGAACATTGCAGAAGATTGTGGCTTGAACCAACAAAAAGCTATTAAGCATGCAATTAATACTACTACTACGATAACTGGACCAATTATTGACCAGTTTATTGGACTAAGGCTACGCCTACTTAGTTTCAAACTACCGTTACCATAATTTAATTTAACCTTTTCGGTATTAGAATTTTCGATTTCATTTCTAAAGTTTGGAACATCTTTTGTCAATGCTAATGTTAATAACAGTATACATGTTATTGCTATAATCGATAAATGTTTTGCATGTACCATCATTCTTTTCTTCGTCTTAGCTAACTGTAACTTGATAAATAAAGGGTTTTCTGTCTGGGTTTTCCAAAGTTTAGGGGTAGTCTGTACATTATTTTTGAGGATTTTCAATGGGTTTTAGTTGGTGTGGAGGGGTTTCAAATGTTTCATCAGTTTTGATCATTTTATTAATTTTTAGTTCCAGACTTCTTATCGTTTTATTTAAAGTTGAACAATAAAAATCCAATATCTATACTTAATTTTTGAAATTAAATTGAAATAGGAGTAGAACCAATCAATTGAACAAAATTTTTCTTAACAAATAAATTTATAAGTTAGAGAATATATCCAAAAAGAACTATAGCTAAAGGGTTGCTTTTGCAATTAGACAAAATAGGAATACTGCCTGAAATAATAGATGTTAATTATTTACTATAACGAATTTAAAAGTATATTTCCATTAATTGAATAAGAAAGTGATTAAATTGAAGCGAAAGAAATTAATAAATAAAAATTAAACTAAGTTTTATTTGTAATTTTCACAATTAAGTCTCTTTAGGCTATAGTAAAACTGCCTAATTAAAGGACTTGTAAAATAAAATTAAGTTTTAATAATTTTTTTTCATCAAACCATAAATTTATTAGATAAATAACTGTTATTTATAATATTTTTAAATAGATGAGCTTCACTATCTTATAATAACTAAGTCTAAGTTAAATTACTTAATTAATAAGGATATATTTACATATTTGCTTTTAACTGAAGAAGTAAAGGTAAGAATTTATGCATTAAATATTTTTTATTAATTATTTTATATATTAATGGCTTTAATAATCAAATTAAAATTTAACATTTAGTTATAAAGATTAAAAGATATTATAAGTTTAACTATTATAAATTAGTGTGATTTATTATAATTTATACTTAACCTTTTATTTTAAAAAAACTAATTAATATCTATAATTTAGAATATTTTAAAAATACTACTTTATTAAAGTTAAAAAAGTTAGATAATATAAAATCAACTTTAAACTATTAAATTTATTAATTTAAAATATTGTTTAAAAATATTTTTCAAGTTAAAAATTATAGTAATTTTATTTTAAAAAATATAAATAAAAGTTAAAAAATATAAATTTAGTTAATTCTATATTTTTAAATATTTTTTATATTATTGTTTATATAATATATTATACAAGTTTTTTAATAAAATATTTATTTAACATTTTACTTATTATATTTATTTATTTATTTTTATTAATTTATTTTATTATTATTATTATTATAATAGTTTAATTTAAACTAAAATTTTAATTTTTATTAAAAATCTAACTAATATTTATATTTAATTTTAAAGTATTATTATCTTATATATTTATAAGTATAATTTTTTTTATTTTAAGAAGTTTAAAACTTATATATATATATATTTAATTAGCTACTTATTTTAAATTTGATTTAATTTTTATAGTTTTTATTATTTATATCATTTAAATAATATATATTAGCTAATTATTTAGCTTATTAAAAAAATATTTATTTTAGTTTAATTTATTTAATAATGCTAAATAAATCTAATTTAAATATTTTTAAAAACAAATAATAAATATATAATTTTAAAATATTTAAAATTTTTTACTAAAAATTATAATAAATTTTTATTTAATACTATAAATTATAATTTTAACTTCAAAGTTTTATTTTAAAATTTAAAATAATATATTAAAATATAGCTTTAATATATTATAATTTAATAATTTACTTAAACTAACTATAAAAATATATATACTTTTAAAGTATAGCCTTAAAAGTATAAGTTAAATATTTATTTAAAACTATATTTTAAATAGTATTAGTTATATTATTAATTATATTTTTACTTTATTAGTATAATATAAGCTATAAGTTTTTGTTTTTTTAAAGCTTTTTTATATAAATATATTTATATTATATTAAAATTTCAATATATAATTAAATTATTTTTATAGTAATATACTCTAAAATATTACAACTAATAGCTAATATATATATATATTAGTTTTATTTATATAATAAATAAAGTATACTATTTTAAAAAGGATATAAAATGTAGTATAGCTATTTAAATAGTCTTATTTAAAAAATAATATAAATTTAATTATATAACTAAGTATAATTTAATTAGATAAAATATATTTTTTAAGTTTGCTAATAATATTTATATAGAAAATTATTAATCTATTTTAATAAATATATTTATACTTTATAGTTAATAAATTAAAATATTAAAATATTAAAATAATTTAATATAAAGTAAAAAACTAATATATAATCTATATATTAATTTTATTAACACCTGCTAATTTTTTACTATATTTAATAAAATAGTCTATAAAAATTATAGTTTATTTTTCTAGTATAGCAAAAAAAATTTTTTTATAAAACTGCATTATTAATAATTATAAAATACTAGAAATTTTAAGCTAAAAAGCTTATATATAGCTACTATAATTTACAATATATAGCTATAAGTTTTATTTTAGCAGAGTTATAAAATCATAAAGCTAAGTTAAGTATTTTCATCTTTTATTTATAAAATATATAATAGTTTTAATAAAATTATTATTAAATTTAAAAATTTTTATTTATAAAATATCCTTTAATTATAATATTTTAAATTTATTTTCTAATGTTAAAATGTATATTAATATATATTTATATATTTGAAAAGTGTTACTTTTAAAAGTAATATCTACCACTTTGTAGTAGATTTACCTTTTTTTTAAATTTAAACAAGTTTTAGTAAATTTTACTAAAACTTGTTAAAATATTACATTTAAGTGCTTTATATATATATATTATTGAATTCCAGCTAATAAAATTAGCTGGAGTTTTTTTTTAATTAGATACTTTCAAACTAGTTTATTGTATATTTATATATATATAATAATAAATAGCTTAGCATTATTTAAGCACATTTTAGTAAGTTAGAAGTCTATATAACAGGTAGACCTCTCTACTAGTACTGGTAAAAACTAGATAGATAGTATTTTGGATTTAAAAAGGCATCAAATAACCTGATTGTTTTAACAGTAGTACGAACAGTACTGTAATAAATCTTTAGTAATAGCACTAACTGTACTACTATGATTTATATAGATGTTATTATAAATATAGATACTTTGAACATGATATCTATACTAGAAGTTGTAACATCAAAATATTTGATACGAAATTAGATACCACAAGTGGCTAAGAACCACCTTGTTAGAAGCTTTTTTAGCTGGAAATAGGGGATTGACGCCATCTGCCAGGACCAAGCTATTACAACACCATCGAGATAATTAGCAGCTTAGCCCACTTATATTGGAGTGAGGTTATACCCAGTGAGAATTTTAAGTATATAGAAATGTGAAACTCGATTATGGGCTTTTTCCTATCGTAAAATATCTAAGTACTTACAAGTGGGGAGAAGTGGGCCGTTTCGATTACGCTAATGTTATTATAAGCATTACCCTTTATCGATTGTTAGCTAGGGCATAGCTGGAAGAATTTGAAACTTCTAAGCCAAAATTTCTAAAAATCTACGTTTTTGATTGTTGAAACAACTGGAAGTTTTACCAAACATCCAACATTCTTCAATCTTTTATAAGGGCAGTTATATATTAAAGAGAAATGCGCACCTTAATTTTGAACCTAAATCTGTAACTTTTAAATCTAATAGTTACAAGTATTAAATTTTAAACTGTAAGTCACATATTTTTATGCAATAAATTAAATTTAATAGACTAATGGTAAGAGAATCAACTATAAAGTTAATAAATAAAATAAAAAGTAATCAACCGATCAGATACTTAGTAGATAAAATTGGAAAGAAACGTATGAAGGTAGTAGAATTTAACAATTCTATTAGTAAAAATATAACTTTATATGAATTAAACAGAATTATCGTTGAAGCTTTAAGATTTGAGGTCTGTTATTCGAAGGTATCCCTAATAAAACTTTAATTTTAAATCAGAAAACAACACTATTATTTTAAAATTCCTTTTAGGGAAACAAACTACCATTTTTTATCAATATTAATGTTTATATTGTATTTGATGCTAGTGATGTTGAAAAGTTACAAGCAAATCTCTTAATGTACCATAAATTAAAAATTTTTGATAGCGATGAAGAATTTAAGTTAAAGGTTAAGATAACTCTTAGTTTATTACTAAATTTTGATAATCTACTACCATTAATTTCGAAAATTTCCTTGAACTATTTCACTGTAACTGGGAACAGTTATACATAAAATAATAAGATATAGACCATTTTTAGCATTTTATAAATCAATTAATTTTTAAGTTAACTATTAATTTTATTTAAAAAATAGAAGGGTATATTTATTTTCTTTTAAGGCTTCTTTGGTTCCTTTGCCTCTTCGATTTGAGCTTTAGGTTTATCATCGCGACCAGGTCCTAAAAAGTTGATCATTAAATTAAATTTCCATTAAATTTTAAAAGATATTACCAGTTTGCTCCCAAGCTGAGGAATAGTCGAAGGAACGGAAAGCCTGAGCCAACTCTAATGGTTCAGTTACTACACGTTTACGTTCTTCATCGTATCTAACTTCGACGTGGCCGGTAAGTGGGAAATCTTTACGTAAAGGATGACCCTGGAAGCCATAATCGGTCAAAATACGACGCAAATCAGGATGATCAACAAAAAAGATACCAAACATATCCCATACCTCTCTTTCTAGCCAGTTAGCTGAGTTAAATAAGGGGACTAGGGAAGGTACAGGAGTAACTTCATCGCAGTAAGTCTTAACTCTTAAACGGGTTGCATGACGTACTGAAAGTAAATTGTAAACCAATTCGAAACGTTGATTGCGGTAAGGGTAATCTACAGCGGTAATATCCTGTACTTGTTTAAACTGGCAACCACTGTGATCACGTAATATACGTAAGGTGGGACGTAAAGCTGATGGAGCTACACATAAAGTTAATTCGTCCTTATAAACGGTAAACTGTTGGATATATTTGGGCATCAAACTCATCAAATACTGTCCGTAAGCGTGGTACTTGTCGTTTCCGGAACGATACTGTGGGTTAGCTGGATTTTCACTTGGATCTAATAAAATAGCTATTATTATTAAATTTTAAATAAATTCATCAGAGTTTAAATTTTTTAAATGTTGTATTCTTACCTTGGAATTGTGTCTTTGTTGTATGTAAATTTCGTACGCCATTGAATAAAGTTGAAACCAAAAACTTGTTTTGTCTCTTTAAAGCTATAAAAGCATTACATTTAGCAATTTTTCAAAAACATATATAGCAGGTAATGAAAATTAAAATTAATTAAAAAAATTACCATATTGCCCTAAAGTCTTAATAATACGGTTACTCATTTCTTATTCCGTTTAATTTAATCTAAACTAAAAAATAATGGTCAGTTTGCAAAGCTAAATTGAAACTACATTCTAAAAACAACCTTTTTTAAAAAGCTACACTATCAAGATTTTGAGATTTTTAAAATCTTAGATTTAATCAGAGATGCAAATTCTAACCAAAAGCTACATTTTTTGCAATTTCCAGCAATATTCAGCCAAATACTCAAAAACCAAATAAATATGGAAAAGTTACCGGTAAATTAAAGCAAATATTACTTTTATAAAAGAATTTGTAAAAGATGGAACTTAAATTTAAACATCTTAATCCCCCAGAAAAGCTTAAACTAAGGTAGTGTTTAATATTTTAATATATAAATAATATGCAATAAGTTTACAAAAAGATTCATAAAAAGTATAAAATTTAAGCATTTTTAATCTAATTTGCTAAAAGCATTTAGCTAACTTTATAAGAACTAATTTTTTTATTAAAACTTAAGCCTTTTAGCTTTGAAATAAAAACATAAAAAGAAGATATGTTAAAATAAACTATATATCTTATAGTAAGCTTAACTTAATTAAAATTTTTATACAATTATTTTCTTTAAATGATATTTAATCTGAATCTTAAAATTAATATAATAAAACTTATAATATATACTTATAAAAGATAGAAAGCTGTCTTCTAGTTTTAAAAAAAGCCTATTAAAAGTTAGTTAAAAATTGCCTAAAGTAGACAAAAAGAATTAAAAATGGCAGAATAGATAAGTAGGTTATTAAAAGCAATAAATTTAAAAAAAAAATTAAGATTTTGCTTTATTTTATCTTTTTTAGAAAATTAAAAACTAATATTAAACTTATAGTTTATTATTATTATAAAGTTATACTATATAGTTTTAAAAATATATAAATAATTAGCTAAGCTTTAATATATTTAGTCTATATAAACTAGGTTATTTAAAGTTTATTTATTTAAAATATTTTTTAATACTTATTATATTAACTTTTACTTTACTAATTTAGTAATAGTTAATTAATAAAAAAATAAATTGTATATTTTTAAAATTTAGTATTATTATTAAATTATATTAAATAATTATAATTTTTTAGTAATAAATTATATTTTATATAATTTTATTATATATAAAATACTAGAAAAAATAAATATATTTAGTAAGTTTTATTAAAATTATAGCTAAAACTACTATTTAAACCTTATTTTATATTAGAAAAAAAAATTTAAAAAATTAAATTACTAAAACTAGTAGTAATAGTTTTAAAGAAAAAAATACTAAATAAATAATAATAATAATAATATTAGAAAAGTTTTTAAATAAATTTAAATAAATAAGTTACTATTTTAAATAACTTTTTAATATTTATTTTAAACAAATATTTATAAAAAAAGCTTATTAGCTTACAATTATTTAGTTTACTTATAAGGTTATTATTATTATTATTTAGTTTTTATTTTTAAAATAAAGTATTAAAATTTAGTTTAAACTATATAAATAAGATAAAATAGTAGTAAGTGATAAAAGTAGCTAAAAAAATTTATTTTTATTTTTAAAAAAACTTAAAATTAAAGTTAATATATTATTTTACTAATATATTTTCTGTTATTTACAGTCTTTATAAAGCTTTTTAAATTATTTTTTTTATTAATAAAGTTTTTTAAATTATTAAAAAATATTTTGCTAATTTTAAAAGAAAAAATAAGAAATTTTAAAAAATTAATTAATAATAAATTATAAATAGTTACTTTATTAAATTTTGCTTATTACTTTAATACTTATTTAAATTTATATTTAGCTTTATTACTAAAAAAACTTTTTTACTAATTTTTAAATTATAATCTAAATATTAATAATATTTAATAAGAAATTTATAACTATTTAAAATAATTTTAATATTATTTTAAATTTAATGCAAGTTTAATATTTAGCATTAATTTTATTTATTTAAATATAAAACTATTTTTTAGTTTAACTTTAAATAAATTATTGCTATTTATAAATAATATATTTATATTAATAGTTTATTATATTAAAAATTAAATATAAAACTTTAAATATATATATAACTTTTAATTTTTAATAATTTTAAATATTAATTAAGTATTTAAAAATAAAATTATACTTTTAGACTAATTTTATATTTTATTTATAAACTTTTTATTTTTACTTTTAAGTATACTTATTATGTATTTTTTTTTAAATTAATTTTATGTTTTTCAAAATTTATCTAAGTTTATTAAAGCTTATTATTAGTTATAAATAAAAAACGTAATAAAAAAAATGTAATTTTCTAATTTTAAAATAAAATTATTACTTTATTTTAGCTAACTTTATTTATATTTATTATTTTTAAACTGTAATTAAGTATTTACTAATATAATAAACAATTATATTTAGACTAATTAATAAATTTTATTAAAGCTTAAAAAAACATTATTTTATTTTATATAATATTTGATTTTAAACTACTATAATCTATTTTATAAATTTTAATTTATTTTTATTTTTTATTTTAAAAATTACTATATATAAATTATATTATAATTAATAACTATAAATAACTTATAAAACTAGCTTGTAAATATAACTAAAAGTAGTAAATAATAAATTTATAAATACTAAAAAGCTATTTTAATATCTAAACCTTACAATTATTAAAATAGTATTATTGTTATTATTATATTAAAAATTTAAAAAAATAATTAGTATATTATTATAATTTTAAATAAATAATATAGATTTAAAGTAAATATTTAAAGCTTTATTTTAAAATCAAATAAGTTTTTTAAATAATTTAGAGTTAGTTTAAATAATAAAATAATTAATATTAAAAATTAAATACATTTTTTTAAATCTTAATTTTATTAAAAATAAATTTATTATTTATAGTTTTAAAATACTTATAAAATAATAATAATAAAATTAATTAAAATTAGTTTAAAATTTTACTTATTTTAAAAAAAAAATAATAATTAAAATTAATTGCTTTTAAAAATAGTTTATTATTTATTTATTATATAAGTTAAAAATGTAATTTTAAAGAAAAAATTTAAGCAAATATTTATTTAATAGTACTTAATAGTAGAATTTTTTTATAGTTTAATTTTATTATTTTTTATTAAATTATTTATAACTATAATTATTTTTAAATCTAATCTTAAAATTTAATATATATATAATATAGTATACTTAAATAAAATTTACTATTATTTTTAAATTTACATTATTACTTACTTAATTATTAGATTTAATAAATTAAAAAGCTATATTAAAAGCTAGTTTACTATATATTAAATTATTTTAAAGTTTAAATTAATAAAAATAGTAAAAATAATATAAATTACTTGATTTAGTATATATAATAAAATAAATAAATTTATTTAAAACTTTCATTTTCAATCTCTTTTAAGTGCTTAGTTATATTATCTTTGAGTATTTATCCTTTTTTATTCTAGTTAATCTAGTTTTTAGCTTATTTATATATATATATCCTTACTCTACTTTAATATCTAGTTATAAAAAGCTTTGATCCTCTCTTTAGCATACTTCTTTGCCTTTTTTCTTCCTCAATATAAGCTAGTGCTTCAGTTTTTTTTTGGCTTATATTTCCTTTATAGAAAAAAGAGAAGCTTTTCTATAGTTAATTTTCTTACTTCCTGTAGCTATTATCTCCTCTGTAGTGGCTTAAGCTCAGATTTTACCATAATTCTAGGTCTTCCAACCTACTCTAATCATCCTTCTCTTTTTTTATCTCTCCTATTTATCCACCTTGGTGTGGTTTGTATCACTAGGAATTTATTTTAGAGTATAATAATAAAATGCAAATACTTGGATCTTTTGGCTTTCAGGAATCTAAATTAAAATTGGTAAACCAAATTAGTAAATTTTTATTTTGAAAATAAGTGGAAGCATATCAGATAATTAGATTTATGCATAGCTCACTATTCTATATCTTATCTTATATAGTTATAATTTATTTAATCAATTTTCAAATTCTACTGGTTCATTTCTTTTATATATTTTTAACTAATACGCTGCTAACAACAAATTTTACATTTCTAAAACCGATATAAAATAAATCGTATTAAGCTTAAGTATTTAATATTCAAATAATTAGGAATTACAAATTTATAACTACATTAAATGTTAAAAGGTATGAGCAAGCGATATAAATCAAAAACAAGTAGTTGAAAACCACGGGCTAATTACAATTTATTACTCCGTATTCGCTTCCTCTTCGGCATCGTCAAACCCAAAACTAAAGGAGAAACCGGCCGTTGACTCTTTTACGAGTTTCTTCCAGCCCTCCTTCTTCTCCAAGTTAGTTTCACAATCATTAAACGGTTGTTGGTTAAGTTCCCCATATGTATGCTTAAACCTTTCGTATAGTGAACCCTGGTTACAGTTGAAGCCAGATACTTGGTCGGGTTTTTCTTTTAAAAACCTAAGCACCAACGGTAAATTAATTTCTGATACAAAATTCTGAGTGAGGGCAATCGAAAACTCCAGATTGACGACCAAATGCCACCAACCGGATGGTACGAAAATAATTTCACCTTGATTACAGATACCTTCCACCGGTCTCAACTCTTTTTTTAACTTCCTAGACTCTTTTAATATTTTCTGAGTCTCCTTGTAGTAGTTGAGGTGCCATTCCATTATAGAAACTGGTGCAGTCACTTCTGATTGATCCCGGTTGGTAAAGATACCCGGAGGTTGGATGGAGGGTGGGAACAGGATCCATTTCTTTTTGCCTTGGATAACAGCGTTCCAGGCTGACGTAGCGTTAGGATCCTTGTGGAAGGTAGAGCCTGAACGTTCCGGACCTACAATTAGCCATCTAAAGTCGGGTCTAACATCTTCGAGGTGTTTGAATAGATCTGAGTTAAAGTATTTTGGCACCGTGTACTGTTCGACTAGTTCGGGACAGGTGGAAGGAAATTTCTTGTCGAAAAGGTAGAGTGGGGATTCGTCAGTCTGCTGATTAGAGTATTGAATGTACTCTTGTAAAGTTACTTCGACCGCTTCAGCTCTAAACTTGGTATCACCATAATTAGCTAGTAATCTGTCACAATCCCATTCCTTATAAGCTTCCCAACCATCTACTACATCAGTTAAAATTACCGGAATGTTAGGGGTTTCATACTCATCAATAAATTCCTGTAAACTTAGGTTGTTTCTACGTTCTATAGTATCCTTTCCGATATAACTATCAAATTTTAAACTGGTATATAGCCAAGGTTGGAACATATGATCACTATATATAAAATCAACTTTTATAGGGTATTTGTTTAACTCAGAAACTTCTAAACCATCGATATTATGTGTTTGTAATAGGTACGATATTCTCCAAGAAGTTCTAAACTTTAAATCATCCTTAAAATCAGATAAATACTTTTCGCGCCATAGTTCTTCATAGTAACTTAAACTATAAAATATTTTAGATACCTTTGCTAAATTCACTATATCTAAAACAGGCAGATAATCCAATATTTGAAACAGTAGTTGGTCACTTAAAGATACCAAACTACCTAGACCTAGCTTACGTCTATCTACGAATGTCGGTAATTTCTTATCTATATAGTAGTTTCCAAATGGTTTTATACCTAATGGATGTGGCCTCATACTTTCATCATGCTCTTTTTTGAAATTGGTGGTACTATTACCGTTGGTTTTATTTAATTTTGGGGAGGTTTCGGTAGATTCTGAAAATCGAACTTTCTTATACTTATTTTTCCCAACTGTACCTTCCTCTATCATAGAGATATCTAAATCATCAGCTTTAGGTTCGGGTTCAGTATTATTATCTTTATCAAATATTTGCTCTCTGTTCATACTTAAAGATATTGTCTAAAAAAATGTAACCTAACAAAAAAACTTTTTCGGAATTTATGTGAAAGCATCCAACCAATAAAAATCCATTCAACCTTTTCAAACTACAGTATTCTTAACTATTTTAAATAAAATTTTAAGTTCGAATATTCGAACAAGCTAGATACCTACAAGTAAAGCTATCTTTTAAACAGCAAACTTTTTAAAGAAAAATGTAGATTCTACTACATAAAATAAACAAAAATTCTATCTAAGTATCAGTTATTCTGTTTTTTATTTAATTTCTCAAGTGCTTAAGCAAATTTACAAAAAATTATTATTATTAAAAACTAAACTAAACTTTTTTAGTAAAATAAAATAGAATTTTAGTTGTGAAATTAAAATTTTATTGATTAAAAAATATTTTTTAAATTTGTTTTAAGAATAACCTTTATTTTTTATAATAAACTGGTTTAAAATATAAAATAATTTTTATTAATTTATTTAATTTATAATAGCCTATTTAATTATATTTAAGCTAATTTATTATAATATAGTAAAAAAATCAAATTTATGCAGCTAATAATTTTTGTTAAATTTAATTCTCTATTTTTAAAAATAAATAAGTTAAATAGCTAAATTATTTATAGTTAGATATAAAGTTTGATTATGTTTAATTATAGAAAATTTTATTTGTTAAATAAATAATTAGCTACTTTTAACAATAACTGATTTTAATTACAAAAATTTTAAAAAAACATACTATAAGCCTTTTTTAACCTTTTTAAAAGCTATAGGTTATAGATTTTAATAAATAGCAATAAGTTTTTATAAAATAAATAAAGAAATAAATAATTTGTAAGACTATATTTTATAAACTAAATATTTTTAATATAATTTAATTAAATAAATATTTTACTTTATTTTAATAGCTTTGCCATTATATTATACTAAATATTTTTTTAAATAGTTTTAACAATATTTTGTAATATAAAAGCAAAGTTTTTATATTTTATAAAGTTAAAATTTTATCTAACCCTATATATTTTAAAAATATTCTAATAAATTTAATTAAATTATATAATTTTTTTCTAAAATTTTAATAAAATATATTAAAAGTTTTAAGCTTTTAAATATATAAAAAGTAATTGAATAATTTTTTTTAGCTAATTTTAGTAATATACTTTTATTTATTTAATTGCTAAAATTAAACTTAATTACTTTTAAAAAAATTTAAATCTTTTTTTAAATTTTAAAAATTAAGTAGTTTTTAGTATATTTAATAAAAATAAAAATATTTAGAAAATAAAATAAATAATAAAATAAACTTTATTATAACTTTTTGAGTACTTTTTTTATACTAAATAATAAATTTTAAATATTTTTTATTAAATTTTATTAGTTAAAAATAATATTATAAATCTAATTTTTATTAATTTATAATAGTATTTATATAAAATTTTTTAAAAAAAGTTTTACTTTATAATATTTTACTTATTTATAATATCTTAATTTTAAAATTATATTATTTAAGTTTTTTATTTTAAATATTTTATTATAAAATATAGTTATTTTTTAAATTATTTTTATAACTATTAAACTAGTTAAAAAGCTTACAATATATTTTTTATAATACTAATAATGCTTTACCTTTAATTATAAAGTATTTTAATAATTAAATATATTTTTATTTATAATGCTAGATATTATAGCTATTTAATATTATTTTTATTTCTAGTTATGTTAACTTTTTATTTAAAAATTAATATAAAGTTACTTATTTTCCTTTTTAAGTATTATAAAATATTTAGTAAAACTTTACTTTACTAGATTTTTTAGTATAAACTTTTTCTACTTAACTGTTTTTAAATTTATATTAACTAAAAGATTAATAGTATATATATATTTATAAAAATTTCTAATATATAAGCTTTTAGTTTTATTTATTTAAAAGTTAAAACTAAAATTAACTATTTTTAATATTAGTTAACTATATACATATTATTTCTATTATTGCTTCTATTCTATTTTACTACTACTAGTTACCCACACTAATTTACAAAGAGTGTCAAAGTGCTTATTATACATTAACTGATTATTATTTGCTAATAATAAAAATTTTACTACTATATATTATTTATTAACATATTTATTATACTATTAAATTAACTTCTTTTTATTTAAGCATTGTCCAGCTAGTTATTTACTATTAATACAATACATGTATACTAATAATATATTATTATAAGGTTAATATTTGTTACATAATTAATCTTTTACAACACTTGATTTATTACCTATAGTTTATTTTAGTTTTAGCTATTATTGTATAAAGTAAATATAATTAGCTTAATTAGACGTTAAAGCCCAAACTTGACTTTAATTTTTACCCAATAAGTTTGTTTATGCTATACAGCTATTAAGTTATTTAGAATTACTTCATACTCATAACACCCTAAGTTATTATTAACATTAGAATTATCACTTAATGTATCCCTGAAAAGTTTGAACAAATCAGCTATAATTATCTAATTATCTTAAACTATTACAATACCTTATATTTTATTATTTTTAGAAAACTAAAATTAATTGATTATCTAAGTTCTAAGAAGCTATTCTCAATTTTAAAGAGATAATTACAGATTTTATTTATTTTTTATCATTAAATTAACAATGTTACTACAGTATATATCTATAGACATAAAACTTGTAATAAATATTATTATACGATTGTTATTCAATTCCAAGTCCAAAAAATGACGAAGTACATAAGTTTGTGTAATCAGATACCAATTACAAATTGTATTCGACCACAAAATTTATTTTAACTTAAGCGTGCTTGTATCTTTAACCAAGTTATTGATAATTGTTTGTAGTACCTGCTGTATAGTTTTATTTAATTTTATAGATTTGGATATGTAAGATTTAAAAAAGTCAAAAAATATAAATTAACAACAAATTATGTATAAAAATAAATCAATATTTGCTAAATAAAATCGATTTAATTAATAGCAAGGATTAATGTTAGTTTACTCTTTAAGAGCAATTGAAGTTTCATTGTTGACAGCATTAGCAGCCTCTTCATCTTCTTTGGAGACGTACCAGTACTTAGATAAGTAAATGAAGATACCGAAGAAGAAAGTAGAGATTACAATGTAGATCCATTGACGAGTAGCAGCTGAATCGATAAGATGTAAGGGGAATTCCAAAATCAATACGACGTAGTTACCGAGGGCTGAAGTGAGTAACCAGATAGAAGTAGAGGAAGCTTTCATCTGTCTACCGACCTGAGTGTAAGCAAATTGTACACCAGTGGGTGATATCATAGCTTCACCGAGGGAAAGTAAGAACCACTGAGGTAACTGCCAGGTACCGTTAACACAAGCTACACAGGAAGCAGCTTGGTTGTTCTCAATGACTTGGGTATCGTCATTAGCATCAACGGCATACTGTAAACAGGCGGAAACAACGAAAGATAAAATGACTAAGAAATAACCCCAGATCATACGAGTAAGTAAAGGCATGCGAATTCCACGTTTCTCTAAGAAGGGATACACGAAGTAAGAAAGTAAAGGTACGATGATAATAATTAAGATGGAGTTGATGTTAGAAGAGGCTTCGGTAGGCATAGGGATGAAACCTAAGAAGGTGTGTTCCATCTGTTCGTACTGGTTCTGCCATTCGGTACCGTTCTGATCGTATAATACCCACATGAAAATGATAGGGATAAACATTACAATGATCTTACCGAATAATCTAGTTTCTTCAACGAATTCGGCACCGTACTCATCTTCAGCGAATTTCAACCAGTGACCTTTGGCAGCACGTTCAGCTTCGGAAGCTTTAGCGTTCTTTGAGCGAGCTAAAAGAGAAACCTTGATAGCTTTCCAAGGTAAGAATTCACCTTGAGGAGGTACTATACGGTAGTATCTGTGACCGAAGATGAATACACCTAAAGCAATAGCGAAGAAACCGGTGGGAATGATAAGAGCAATAAAGTAACAGGATGATCCGAAACATTGAACGTAAGATTTAAGGTAAGGGGTCAAGTACTGAGCGATGAAAGCACCTACGTTAATAGCAACGTAGAATAAGGCGAAGAATTTGTCCATAAGGAGAGACTGGGAAGGTAAGAACTGATCACCACCGTGAGAAGATACACATGGTTTAATACCACCAGCACCGATAGCGATTAACAAAGCAGGTAAAATGTAGGACCAGAAAGGATAAGAACCGTAGGGAGCGAGTAAATTATTGATAGAGAAAACCGAAAGTAAAGTGTTACCAATGAGGTATACAATAGAGAAATATACGATGGTATGGTATTTTCCTAAGAAGGAATCAGATACGGCAGCACCGACTAAGGGAAACATATAAACTAAAGCGTTGAACAAATGGGTCTGAGCTTTAGCTACATGGGCTTCCAAACCGAAAGCACCTTTCATGTACTGATTAAGTAAATTCTTAATACCGTAGTAACAGAAACGTTCACAGAATTCATTAGGTAAGATGAAGTAGATGGCTTTGGGGAACGAGTTGAGGTTGGCTTGTAGTTTAGCATCCAACTCAGCGTTGATAATACGTTCCTGTTCCAATAACTGACGTTCACGTTCAGTTAAGTTTTCACCGAAACCGTCTGGCGATTTTATATCTGACATAGTACAGATTAGTTGTTGGTTATTTGACTTGAATTGTAAAGTTTAAAAATTGGATTATTTACCAGATATTTATACAGTTCCTTTTTCAATTGATAAAAGTTTTTAACTTTTTTGAAAATTGGTACTCGTTTTCAAGTTTAACACATGATTTTTGTAACTTAGATAGATATAAGCATAAACCTTATATAATTTTAGTAAGTTCAAAAAGTTTAAGTCATCTGAACTTTTCAAATGTTCATTTTCAATATCTAAAATTTAATTGTTAAAACCATCACATTGTATTTCTACTTAAAACTTCTTAATATAATCAACTCGTCTTCTGATTCAAGAATTCCTTTTCCATTTTAAGAATTCGGATCTAAACTGGTTCAATTCTCAAAATTAACTTGAATTTTGGTACAATTTAGTTGAACATTATCTTTATTGTTGTTAGTTTGAACTTTGGGGCGCTAAATTTATTCAAATGTGATTTAAATTTATATTAAAGTCAGCTGGCAACTGTAGTAGTACAGTTTAATTTTAATATATTGGTTACTGAGTTATTGTTATTTTTTTTCGTTTAGAGCTATTTATCAAGAACTGTTTGATAACGACCCGATAACCTTCTTCCATCGCTAACTCTAGATTGATAGCTTAGTAATAAATGATGAATATATTTAGTAGCATTATTTTATATTCTTTATAAATATAATTTTAAATATATACATGTATTTTTAAATGAAAATTTAATATCGTACAATCAATTTTTATTATCTATAGATAGCATTTAAAATATATATAGTAGATAGTTTATCAGGATTGTAGCAACTACAAGTTAATGATGTTATAGAAGCAGCTAAAATTCCAGAAATTGTGCAATTTTTTAAATCAGTTTGTAATTGAAACTACAATAATGATATAAAAGTATGAATATCAGGTTCAACTTTAAGTTCGTTTTTATAAAGAAAAAATACATAATTCTAATACCAGTTATTGTAACCGATTTCAAACGAATATTTATCTTTCAGCTGTTGAAACCCACTTAAATTATTTTTATAAATATATATATATATATATATTTAAAAACTTAATTTATTCATTATCGTATACTTAAAAGTATATTGGTACTTATCTTTAATCAAAACATTACCTGGAAATTGATTTATAATAGCAACATAATATTTAAGGTATATTGAATTGAAATTTTGCATATTTTATATATTTATACAGAAGTATCTAATGGAAATTTTGTTATCCTAAATTTGAAATATTATAATTTATGTGCTAGAAAACTTTCACTTTTTTCTAAAATAAACTATAATAAAATGTCGGTATATCAACAAAAATTCGTTAATTGGAATAAAAAGTTATACGTATAATTGTATATATGAAAACTTTATTGTCTTTTTTTCGAAAACATTATTATTGCGTTTTCAGGGTTTAACAAGTTTAATTTTGGAAAAGGTACATCTGTAAAGTAATTTTCCTAAAAAAGTATACTTCTTTAGGTACTGTCATGCCAGAACTAACCCTTACAGAAATTATAAAATTTTTTGCTTTAATGTATGTCAAATTTGGTAAAATGGGTAAACTTAATATTTATGTAAATAAAATTAAATATTGAGAAAAGTAAATAAATAAATAGATAATTTAAATTTAAATATATATGTTACCATGTAAAAAATTATACATTTATCGCTCTTAAAATTAATATTCCGTAGACAGAAACCTATATATAAAATTTGCAATAGTTAATAATGATTTGTGTATTCAATTTAAACATTTAATTAACGCAATTCACTAAATTGAAGTATTTGCTCTTAATGTATAAATTTTATAAATTTTTATTTAATCTCATTTATTAAGAATGAACTTTAATGAATCTTGTATAAGATAAAGCGAATAATATTAAATTTTATAAACACTTATCGACGAACTCCAATTTAAAAATTGCCATATATTATTTTTCGAATAGATTTTACTAAAAAAAACCATTTATTTAATTTACTTTCAATATAGTAATTATTAAATATTAAATTATATACTGATATTGTTATAAACTTGTAGATCTATCTTGTTTAGCTAATTAACATTTCAATCATTCAGTAGATATACAGTTTAAAACGAAGAGAAAAGGATTCTAATTAGAATCGTAGTCATCCTTCGCCAAACGTATTAACAACGTACATATTACTAAGCATTGCAGAAAAACTAACTTTAAAATAGTAACTATTAAATTTAAACTATCGGTATATTAAAAAATCGATATAACAAGAAGGTACATTTTAGTTAATTGATAAAAAATCATTCGTATATATACCTTTTAATATCTTTATCAGATATATTTCGAATATTTCAAAAATTAAACCTTAATATTTATACCATTTTAAATATAATTTATATATATCTTGTTTTAGTTAATTGGTATTTTAATCATTTAGTAATTATATAGTTTAAAAAGATAATAAAAGTATTCTAATTGGGATCGTAGTCATCTTTCTTCAAACATATTAACACCATATAGTAAATAAACTCTGTGAATAGACTAAATTTAAAATAGTAAATATTTAATCTAACTTGTCGTTATATTAAAAAAAATTATTTCAAAAGTAGTTGTATTTAAGTTAATTGATAAAAAAAACACTTGATATATAAGTTTATTATAACATTTTTTCATTAAGGTAGAGGATAAAAATAAGTAGCAAACAATAACTTCCTTTTCGGTATTAATATAAAATTTATTTTAAATTAAATATGTTTGTATAGGTAAATACATAAATACCTTTTATTTGTTTATTAAATTTTCAATAAATATCTTTAAATTGTTATTACGTCATATATTGGATTTATTAAACTTTATAAATATAAGGAAAAACAGGGTTAATTATTAAATAGGTTTAAAAATTTGCGATTTTAAATAGAATAGTATTGATATAACATTAATATTTATTTATTTATCTAAAATGTGAAAGTAAATTAAATGAGAAGTATAAATTTTGATGATAAAAAATTGTATATTGACGTATTTTGCCAACAACTTGAATTTGTATATATATAATTTATAAGTTGATAATCGATAGGATAATGTATTAAATTTAAAGAGGTAAAGACACACTTTTCAAATATATATAGCAAACATTTTCGAGAAATAATATTAAACTGAAAATCGGTTTATATAAAAATTATATTTTTAAAGTATAAAGCTTACTTAGAACTTTAAATTATATAATATTTAAAATTAATTGTACATTGTAATTTGATGAGGTTCATATTTTGTAATGATGTAAATATTTGGTATTTATATGTACGTTAATTTATTTATATCTACAAGAATATATGTATATAGATCTATATGTGTAATGCTTATAAAATAATTACTATACGTTATATATCTTTATCACCTATATTTAAAACTTCAAAACAACTATATTATTAAGAATAGATTGAGAAAATAAGTAATAGGTGTACTGTAAACTAAATAAGAAAAAGCAAATAAACATCTCATTTATTAACCAAAACCGTTTCGGTAAAATTTTGGAGGTTGCAACCAAATAAAATTTACCAATTTTAGTCTAATTAAGCTACATTTAGCAGTATAAATTAAAAAAATAGCATGTTAAAAATATTATATAGTATTTTAAAAAAAGTTTGCAGATTACATTTCCTATTTGTTTTTAATAAAAATTGATTTATGATACTTTTTAGTGGTTCTTGATAAAAAAATAAAAAACTTGATTGATATTTCCCAAATAGTAAATTGTCGCTCTAAAAATTTGGTAAAAATCTAGCTACCTCCTGAACCCAGGCGTTAAAAGTAATTGCTGACCAAATTATTAATTACGAAAGTAGCTAAATTCGTTTCCTATATAGAATCACAAGATTACCTTAAAAAAGCGCTAAAAGTCAACCGAGCTGCTGTATGGGAACTAAACTGATAGCAACCTATTTCTACCTGACAGGCAGATGTATTGCGAATAAATTAAGTATACACTATACTAGACTTTTAGAAGCTTACTTTATTATTCATTTGATTTTAATTCCAATTACTCCACTAAAATTAATGGCATAAGGACAAATTTTATTAAATAGCTTCATCAAAAAAATAGTTTCTTATTGATTTTTGGTTTATTTAACAAATAGTTCCTATTTTCATAACTATATATTCTCAGCAAAGATACTACAACATAAGACTTACAAATTTTAAAGTATACGATCTCTAAATTTGTATACTACTTGTAGCTAAAGTTTAGTTTTAAATTTACTGTTGCTGTAACTGAATTATTTTTTATTAATAATTGCTTTTCTCTTATTTAAGTAATTTTTCTAGTATTTTTATTTTATTTTTAAAAACTTGATTTAGTTGAAGTAAAATTTTAACATACATATGTTTTACCATTTGGTTAAAATAACTTTATTGGTTATCAAGATACTGTAAGTAATCTTTTAGTTAATAAATGCTAATAAAAAAATTAAAAATTTACTAATTAAATAAAGCTATATGTATAGTATATACTAATATTATTCAAATAGTTATAGTTTTTTAAAAAATGGTAATATTTTAATAAAAAATCAATAAAACAATTTTTACTTATTTTTGGTTTTAGTTTATTTGTTAAATATATTAGTATTTATATTAACTTTATTAGTGATACTATTAGATATAATAGCATTTTATAATTAAAAATGCTTTAAAATTAGTTTTTAATTTTTTTTCTAATTTCAAAACTAGTTATACTAAACTATACTGGTTTTTAAGCCCTTTTTTAATAAAATTTATATAATCTATATAAAACTAAAGTTAAAAATATATAAATATTTTTATTATGTAAAAATCTAAAAAATATAATTAATTTAAAATTTTTAAAAGCTTGCTTCGTTTTTATTAAGGTATAAGCTAGTATATTACTTTGTATTAACATTAATTTATTATTAACTTTAAAAAAATTAAAAATAAAATATAAAATATTAATTTGAATATTTAAGCTAATATTTAGTTTAATAAAATATATAATTTTAAAATTATTTTTAGTAATAATACTTTAAATATTTAGAGTTTTCTTAAATATTAACTTTAAAGCTTATTATATAAAGAAAAATATATTTGTTACTAAATTAACTATAGCTTTATTTTTTAAAAACTGATAACTTTAAATATTTTAAGATTTTTTATTATTTTTATATAAAACTATTTAAAAGCTAAAAATACAATATAAAGTTTAGCTAATTCTTAATATTTAAAAAAATACAAAAATACTTATTATTAATAAAATATTTATATTTAATATTTTAACTATACTTTATAATATTATTATATTTATTTACTATTATTTTATTGTTATTAAAAA
>JAWQFY010000240.1:0-41512 GCA_037055185.1 Capillidium rhysosporum | reverse complement strand
AAGGATTTTAAATATGTATAAAACTTGTATATTTAATTACAAATATACAAGTTATTAATATAAATCATATGATTGTACTATAGCTATATCATTCAACTTATTAAAATTTTAGTTACATAATTTTGGAATAAGTTATAAATTAAAAGTTTTATTTTTAACTTTATATAAAATCCTTAAAAGTTAAGGCTTTTATTTATATATATAACTTAATGTATTTATTTTTAATATTTTAAGTTATATATATTCTTTATTTAAAAATAAACTGAAAAATATTAGTTCTATTTGTGCAAATGTAAAACCCTTTTTGGTCAGTTCATTTTTTACTATATTACAATCAATTTAAACTTAATTAATCTAAAATTTTAATACAATACTTATATTATTATATTAAATCTATAGTAATAATTTTTTAATTTTTTATTTACTTATTCTTATTTTATAAAATGTGATAGAAAAGGGGTTTTACATTTGTGCAAATGTAAAACTGCTACTATATTTAACCTATATAATATAATAAATATTTAATTTACTATATATTTTTTTACTTTTTAGTTTTTAAATTATAGTATTTAGTAATTTAAACTAAAAAATAGTTTTAATTTAGTTTTAAGTAAATTATTCTTTTTTTCTAAATTTTGTATTATTTTTATCTAATTATATTATTAACTACTTTACTTATTAATAGTTAATTTTAGTTTTTTTAGATTTTTGTCTTTATTAAGTTAATATATTTAAACTTAATTAAATTAATTACTTTTAAAAATAGCTAATATTAATTTAAAAAGCTTAATAAAAATATTAGTATTAAAACTATTTTATATATATACTAAAAATTTTAATACTTTTAAAACATAGCTTTAAAAATTAATTTTAAACCTATATTATTAATATAGTTTAAAAAAAGTTATAGCTTTAAGCTATAACTATTTATAATTAATTAAATTAATATATAACTTTAATTTTTATAATATTAATATTTTATTTTCATATTTTGCTTAACTTATAAATTATTTAATTTTATTATATTTAAAAACTTTTTAATAAAGCTAAAAATAAATAAAAATATAAATTTCTACTTTTATTTTATTTTACTTAATAAAATTAAATACTTTTTTTATAGTAAAAAAATATAGTTTAAAAAAATATTAAAAAATTTAAATTAGACTTATTTTATAAAGTAAGGTAAATTAAGCTAATATTTTAGCTATTTAAATATTTAAAGTAATACTTTATTATATAAAATACTACTTAAAATTTGCTTTAATATACTATATTTTTTTAGTTTATTTAAACTAATAGTATATATACATAAATAACAATTAATTCTATAACTATATTATATTATAATAATTTTTTTAGTTTTTGTTTGTTTATTTTTATTTTATAAAATGTAAATAAAAAGCAATTATATATTTATATAAGTATAATACTATTACTATAATTTTAAACTATATAATTTTTTAGTAGTAAAGTTTATTTTATATATATATATTTAAATTTTATTTTTATTATAATAATATTTTACTAAAATTATATAAATATACATACATATCTAAATAGTTTTAAAAAATTAGCAACATTTACTATTATGCTTAAAATAAATTATTTTGTAATATTAAAATATAAATTACTGTAAATTTTAAAGTAAATATTGCTTTTAAAATTATAAATATCTTATATAATAAGCCTTGTATTTACTTTTTCAAAATTTAAGACTTGGATAATTTTGAATATAATATACCAAAAGTTAAATGCTTTATCAACAAAATTAAGCACACTATAAATAAAGTGTAATCTAATGTAGTATATTTGATAATGAAAATCAATTACTTTTAATAATACCTAGTCATCTATTTATATAGAAGAACTTGTTAATTAATAAATTTAGATTATAACAAAATAAACTTACAAAAGCATATCCTCAATAAGAATACCTTTTAAATTTGTAAAATTAATTAATACAACTTTATTTATATTCAAAGCTTCATTTCCAGCCTTCAACATGAAGTTGAAAAGGTCAACTTTATTATCTAATACTTATCAGCTTTAAATGCCGGAATTTATTACAGATGTAGTTTTAAACCGCTTAAATCCAAACTAATAATTCAAATTAATCTATAGTACTATTTTCTTAGGTTTGAAGTAGGGTAATAAAGGAAGAGCCCAAGTGTAAGCTTTGAGAGTACCTCTACGGATCCAATATCGTACCCAATCGAAGAAGATGTCTTTAATAGCGGGTAGCCACCTGGAGAACCCACCTTTCGCGATACTGTTAAGGTGGAGTTTACGTTGGTAGCGGTAAACTAGTTGGGAGCAATATCTAGCCATAATGAGGTACTGGATCTTCTGGTCTTGGGTCGCGTTGAGGTCGGCGTGTACCAACTTGAGCAAATCTTGAGTCTTGAATAGGAATATGAGTTCGCGAGGTACATTGGCTAGAAGAGTGGCGATGTCGGGCAGAAGGTCCATGATCCTACCCTGGATTGCTTCTACTTCCGTAGCGGTGATGGTAGTGGACTGGAAGTCAGTGGATTTTAAGGCATCCCAGGTGCGTCCGGTTAATATGGAGGCCATCAATTTGTAAGTCGATGCGTCAGCGCCCAATGCTAAACTGCACGCTTCGATGCTTTGACGATCTTGATCGATAATACTAAGCCAGAGTTTGGCGTAGTTATACCGGAACTGGGAGGATAGCTCTCGGTACAACCCGTGGTCCAGAACTACCACTTCGAAGTAAGGATAGCTGGTTCTGGTACGTATCATTAAATTACCAGGATCTTAAAATAAAGGTTAGAGAATATTGATTAAACTATAGCTTACGTGCATCGCAATGTACAAAACTATATTAAAATAGCGTAATATTAGCAAATATAATTTTTAAGTTAAGTTACCCATGGCCATAGATCATTTCAGAAAATATCTTAGTAATTTCTCTAGACACCGCATTGGGATCTATCTTATGTTTTTCAAAGAATACGCGATCATCCAGCTTAGCTCCGTCAATGACTAGTAATTGTAAATATTATATCACAAAATAAACAAAATCTTACATTCCATACATATAACCTTTTCAGTGGCCCAATACACATCGGGTACTTTTATGGCATATCTACTGTCTTTGAAATTCATTCTTAATCGGTCGGCATTAGCTCCTTCTAATCGGAAATCCATCTCACAGGGCATGTTACGGTTCATCTCTTCAGCTAACCAATCGAACTGAAATTCAGGTAGTACCCATTTGGCAAGGCCTATAATTGCGGTAGTCGTAGTTAAATCCAATTTGGCAAATCTGTGTACTTTCGGATGTTGGATTTTGACTGCCACTTTTTGGTTATTTTTCTTCAGTACAGCTCTATGAACCTGCGCTATAGAAGCAGTACCTATAGGCTCCGGCTCAAAAGAAGTAAACAGATTTTCCACATTCTCATCCAGTTCAAGCTCGAGTAACTTGCTTATATCCTCGATGGAAGTCGATGGACAAGCGTCATGTAAAGGTCGCATAGTTTCACACCACTCTTTTGGTAATACGTATCCTAAAGCTGAAAGATGCTGCCCAAACTTTATATAAACTCCTCCGTTAAAGCGCATAGCTTCTAAAGTTCGGTTAGCCGATCGTTGGTGTATAGCTTTCTTAAATGCTTCTCGTCTTGCAATTACTTCGGGATCAACTACGCCATCATCAGATGGCCAATTCATTTTATAATCTAAAATTATCATCAAACCAGTCATGCCTGCTATCGCTCCTCGATTAAATCCATGAAGATAGAAGTCAAATTCATCTGGATATAACATATAGCTACTAACTGAAATAAAAGTGAACCCTGCTACAAAGTACCGAAACTTAAAATTATAAAACCTACTAGAACTAAAATTATTTCTCTCTAATCTTGATTTGATTGAAGATGCTGTACTTTCACCATGCAAATTTCTAAAAAACTGAAATTTTGCTTGCTGAAATTTATAATTTGATGACCATAGCGACTGCCTACCTGCCAACCTTGAAATATGCATATAGTTTAGCTTAATTACGTTCTTCATTTTTTCTACCAGTTTTGTCGTACACTCTTCTAACCCCCTTCAACTGATACTTAACTACTACTGCAGAAATATAAGCCTTAGTCTGTCGTCAACCCAGAATCTTTTCTTAATAACATGATTCTTACCAGATACTATTATCGCAAATATAAACTTCTAGCCAATAATAAACTTCAACTCAATTGATTCTTAAGTTATTACTTGTTATCAGCCTAGATCAGCATAAACTTGAGGAAAATGTTATACCGAAACATGGTAAAATCGTAACTATATTTTAAATTTATCTAGCAAATTTATTTTGACAAATGCACCATACAAAAGCATAAAGAGGAGTGGTACGATTTTGATAAAATATAAATATATTATTGTATCTACATAGCTTATAAGCTAATCGACATATAAACCCTTTCATTAAAAGCGAATATGGTTTTCGAGGAAATATGATGTCTATTTAAAATTGGGATATTATAGGAATCAAACCTATAGTTGATAGCAGTCAGTTACTTTATAAATGCTTTAGTGTTTTCCTATATTTCTCAAGATTTATTTCCAAATCAATAAATATTATGAAAAAACTGTATATAGAGTTTTTAAATTAAATATTAAATCAATGTAAACTCTAAATTAATGAAACCATTTAATTAGCTATCGCTAATGTGTTATCTTTATCCATTATGAAAACAATAATATGACTCTTTAAATTTTTAACAGATAGTGTTTTTTATCTTACTTTTCGAGTAACTAAACTATTCATTCATTCTACAGATATTTAAAAAAAAATTAATGTATAATGTTGCACAGAATTGAAATACAATTGCAAAAATATATATTTTAACTAAGCATTTCTTATTCGAATTCTATTAAAATTTATAATATGATATATCAATGAAATGTATTGTTCAGCTTTATATAAATTATCAAACAGTCATAAAAAGGTAAATGTTTATATAACTTTAAGCATAGTTTACTAAATGTAACTGCATAGTATTTAAAATATCAAACATTAGAAAAATTGTAAATAACGATAAAAAATATTTTTAAAATTGAATCAAAATCGACAAGTTTATTTAACATATTAATTACATTATAAATCTTGTCATATAATCTAAGATAATAGACTTTTGAAAAAGCCTTTTTAGTATTACATACTTACATATACGCTTGCTAACTATAAAAATTCTTTTTTGGTCAATCCAAAAGCCGATTTAGGATTTTGCATTATCCAGTTAAAACTTTGCATCTCGATCAGTCTAGAATAAGCTCTATCTAAAGCAAATATTTCTTCTTCGTTGGTAAATATTGCCAATTTTTGTTTGGGCTTCAATTTTAAATCGTCTAAAAGTAATCTATCGATAGAATTCGTATTGGAATTCTGAGCTTGCGCTTGAGAGTTCGGGAACAGTTCGTTCAAAGATACGTCTGATCGAATTATCAACGTGGCTTTAGATTCGTAGAGAGCGTCGATCAACGTTATAAACCTTCGGATTATATTGAAATCACTTTTATCTAGGCACGGAATCTCATCTAAAAATAATGTGGGATATTGAGTTGTGAGTTGAATGTAATCAGCAGCATTCATCGGCTACTTGAAGTAAATAAAAAGTTTGGTTTTGTAGAATTTACCTGATGACAAAGCTGCTTAAAAGTGAATTTAGCCACCCCGTTGGCAGAAGCTTGGGGAATCAGTAACTTTCTACCTAAGAAATTTATACTATCCAGACCAACTTTTTAAACAAAAAGTTAGATATAATTTAAATAATAAAAAACTACTTGAATGGCCTGCTGTAAGCTCATTGAATAAAAACAGAAATTTTTTTTCGCTAGCTGAATCACAAGGGCTATTTAAAATAAGTAAAATAAAAATAATATCTATTTACCTGAAGTACAAGGACTCACTATCTTTAGCTGTATATAAATAAGTAAATTTGTACATGAGCATAAATAAAATTACCTAGTTTTCTGTAATCAATTTGTGAATTTAGATCGATGATTTGACATTTCTTTTTTAATAGCTCAATACAGGGAATAAATGATTGTCGATGTAATCCATTTTTATATAGATCTATTAAAACATAAACAAAATTTTCAAAATGTGTACAATACCATCAGGATGCCTGTTGGAAGTAGTAATTAAAGTGACGTTTCTATCAAAAAGCTCAAAAAATAATCTTCTAAGTAGCATAGCATCTACTATATCGGTAACCTAAACAATTAATGTATATACATTTAAATATGTATTACTTGTAACTCATCAAAACACAAAATGTTGGCTTCTTCGCTAAGTTGTTTGACTATAGGTACGATTGGATCTTTAACATTAGGATTTTCTTTTTTAAATTTATGTATTCCTAAAATAAATAAGTTTACAAATATATCAATGCTTTACTTGCATGGATTTCAATCAAAAAAGCGTGGAAATGAACTCTACGCTTTAGCATATTATCTGGTAAAGTAGAATAAAGTAAATCCATCAACATAGTTTTACCCGTACCTACCTAATAAATTTAAATAAGTACAAATATAAACTTATAAATTTACAGTTCCATAAAGATAAATACTTTTAAAATTAATTTTATCTTCAATTTTAGTTTTTTTTAAACCATTGGCTTTGCTACCAATATTTTTATGCTGATAGTGCTCAATAATTTTTAAAAACAAATTATCTAGCTTTTTAACCACTTTCAATTGATGTTCATCTTTATTTAACTGTTTTGTTTTCACTCTATAGTTATATTGAGCTAAAGGTGTTGCAATTGCGCCATCTTTTTCACTGTTCTTTAATTGACCTACAAAACTTTCTTCATAGAATTTGGTCTGATTTCGTCGAAAACTTAACCTTTTAAAAGTATTTAGTTTAGGTTGTATCGTTGTTCTAATCATAGAAATATTTTTATAAAGCTTGTAAATATTTGGTTTCGGGATTAGCTTTCCTGTTGATTATCGTTTCTACATTCCGAATAAAACTCAGAATTTATTGGTTTTAGGTAACGGCTGAAATCAATTGGCTAAAAAAATATCGGCATTACAGTTTTAGAACTTTATTAAATTCATCTTGCATCAACAATCACAATTTTATTTTCAAAAACAGACTTAAACTACTGATCAAACTTCCATTAAACATAAACTAAAAAGAGAACGATACAATTATGGTATTTCAAGCAATTACAAATACTTTATCAAGGGCACGTTCACTCTATAGATTTAGAAACTTAGTAACTGGGTTAACTTTAGCAGCATTTTCGGGCGGAGTTTTCAGCTACAGCGTTCAAGCGGTTAAACAGGTAGATAATTTCGAAGATGTAGATTTACCACCTACTCCTAACCAAACCAATTCAACTAGCAACTCCAATTCAGAATCGGAACATATAGATACCCCTGTTGGCTATCCAAATGTCAATATCAGTAGCAAATAATGCTTTTCTTTTATTTTTAAGCCATAACTATATATCAAAGAACGCTTGAAGATTTCTTTTATTCTACTCTGGTTAACTTCTATGCAAATCTTTAACTATTTGCACCTATTTTTCAGTAACATTTTACTACTTCGTAATAGCCATATTTTTGCTACTTGATTAGCTTTATTAAAATTTGTTTTCTTTACATTGATTTGTAGTAAGATATTAAATTTTTAGTTATTAATTTTATGAGTTTGTTCATATTGTTAATTTATTTGCTTTAAATTTATGCAGATTAAAATTTTTCAAAATATATAGTGTTATTTTTATTACATTGCTAAAATTTTAAATTGACCAACAATATATCTACTAAAATCTGTATACTGTCTTAACAAAAATAACTAAGCAGATAAAAGGAAGATAGGTGTCAAATTTTATTTCAAGTTCTGATTAGTGAAACTAATGCTTATTTATATATGTATTCTACTATCAAAAGTAGTGATTAAAATTAAATAATTTTAATTTACATATTAATACTTTTTATAAAACTTAATTGATAAACTAATTTTTACTTATTTTATTTGAAATTGAATTATGTATATACTAAAAATTATTTTATAAAATTAAAAACATTAAATTTACAAATATGTAACTATAAAGTTATGTAATAGGCAATGAAAAAATTAAAAAAGAAAATATATAAATTATTTGAAATAATTTAAACAAATACCTTATAGTTTTCTACCATTTATAATAAATTTATTTAGTAATTATAATTGTAGGAGGTATAGACTCTTTTAGTAAATAACAATTTAATAAATGTATATAAAAAATAATAAATAATTGTAATAATAGCAAAAATAAATAATAATAATAAATAATATCAAGTATATATATTAATAAATATAGTTGAAATAGTTATAATATATTAAAATAAATTATCTTTTTATAATAATATAAAATATTAAAACATTTGATATATAAATATATATAATAAAATAAAAATTAAGTATTAGTATAAAATTTTACAAAAATATATATATATTTATTAATTTACATTTATTTTAAATTTTAATTTATTTAAATTTATTGAAAAACTTTTTATTTATTTTCTAATTTTAATAAATAATTATAATTTTATAATTATTATTTATATCTAAAAAATTATACTTGGTTTATTTTTATTTTAAGTAAAAAAGTTTAATATTATATTAATTATTTTACTTATTAAAAGCTAATTACTTAATTTTTAAAAAGCTTTATTACTACTACTAATCTATTAAAAATAGCTTTTATAACTTAATATTTTATTTTTATTAAAGTTAAAGCTATAGTTTATTTTTTAATTTTTTTATTAAAAAGCTATTATTATTTTTATATAATTACTTTTTAAATAAAAATATTTTTTAATAAATTTAAATTAAAAGCTTCAGTATTATAAATAAAATAAAACTAAAGTAAATCTTTAAAAATAGCAAATATTTTAAAAAAAGGCTTAAAATAAAAATAATAAAACTAAATAAAAAATATTTATTTTATAATAAAATAGCTGTTAAATATAAGTAATATAAATTTTAATATTTAGAATTTATATATTAGTTAAATTATATATTTTTTTTAAATAATATTATACTTTATAGCTAATAATATATTTATATAGCAGATAATTTACTTTATAGTAAAATTAAGTCTAATTAAATAAAAAAGTTTTATTTTTATTTTTTATTTTTTATTTAATATAAAATTAAAATAAATAAATAATTAAAAAAAATATTTAAATTTAATATATTATTTAAAAAAATTTACTTTAATTTAATATAATTATATTTTTAAATATTTTATTTTATATTTTTATTATATTAATATTTATATAATATAAAAATTTAATATATATATACTTTTTTATATTTTACTTTTTAACATTTTAGGTTATAAAAATAATTAAATTTTAATTATTATTACTTTTAAATTAGTTTTTTTTATATTTTACTTATTAAATTTTACTATTAAATATAATGTTTCATTATTTAGCAACTTTATAAGTTGCTAACTTAATAATTATTTTCATTATTTTTTATTTTTTTTTGCTAAGCTTATTTGATTTATATCTTTTTTTTCTTCTATTTCAGATGATGAAATTATACAAATTCATTTTGACAACTTAATATAATAAATCTTAACAATTTAATTAAAGTTTTAAATATAAAAAAATTTTATTTTATTATTTTTACTTAAAAACTTTACAAGTTTAGTATAGCTGCTAGTACTAATCAATAAAAAATTTTACCTTATTAATATATAATAAATCATAACAGCCAACAATTTAAAATTCTACAAAATTATTTTGAATATACTAAATTACTTACTAAGCTAGTATTACTATGCTATAGTAAAACATTTTTATTTATTTTTTGTTTTTGTTTTATTTTTATTTTTCTATTTTGTTAAAGATATAAAGGCTATTTAAAATAATGAATGCTCTTATTTTCTCTTATAAATTCTATATATTAGATTTAGTTGCCTTTTTGCTATCAAATAGTTTGTAGTTTTTATAGCTATCACTATTTATAATCTGGACTACTTACAAACATATATTAATTTTGCTACTAAATCTCTGCAAATTTTACTTATTTACATTACTTACTAGATATTTATATTTATTGCTATTATGATTAATAATAAATTCAATCTTACTTTATTACTATTTACTAACTTTTTTGTATAAATGCTTATATTTGCTGCTACTTCTACATTATAATATTTTGTACTATATAATGTAAAGATTACTACTAGTATTATATCAAAGACTAAATATTATATTAAACTTAAATTAAAATTTTTATTTAAATTAGTAAAAATTAAAGTAAATATAATAATTTTAAAATATTATAAAAAGTTTTTTTTTTATATAAATAAAGTTTATTAATATTTTAACTATAAAAATATATTAGTTTAAGTAACTTTTATTTTATTAAAAAAATTTCTAATTTTATAAATAATAAGTATTTAATTAAATTAATACATATTATAAATAAAAATAATATAGTAGTAAATAGTACTAGTAAAATTAAAAAACCAAAAAAAATATATATTAATGTTGTATATATATTTTTAAATTTAGTTTAGCTTTTGATATATTTAATATTTTAAATATTAAGTATATAAGTATATTTTTTAAATATTTATATACTATAAAATATATTAATTATATATTAATAATACTAAAATATATAAAAGTTATTTATAATATATTATTATATATATAGCTTTTTTATTTAATATTAATAAACTAAAATTTAAAGCTTATTAATATAGTAAAATAACTTAATATTTTAATTAAATTATATTTTAAATTACTTTTACTTTTTTTATCTACATTTTATTGATTTTTTCTTTTTATTAAAGTTAGTTATATACTTAAGTTAGCTTTACTAAATTAATTAGTACATTTTTTTAATTAGCTTATTTTATAAAAAGTATATAAGTAAATATATATATTAAAATAATATAAAAGCTATAATATTTTTATTTTAAACTAAATAAATTTTATTTTAACTATTTTTAAAACTTTTTTACAGTTATTAGTTTTACTTTAACTAATTTAGTTACTTATATCTCTTTAAGCAACCTTATAATTAGTATAATAATTTTAATAGCAGCAATTTAAATTCATTTCAACTATTATAAAATTAGCCTTTTATAAATAGTAATATTTTTCTTTATCTATTTTGTTAAAATACTCATTTTAATAAGAGTTTTAGTCTTATACTGCTTTCTTAACCTAAAATTCTATACAATTTTACTATATTTAAATCTCTGTTTTTAATAATTTAATTGAATTTACTAAGTTTTAAACCAAATTAATGGATTAGCTCAGCTATTTTCAATAAGAATATATTATAATAAAATATTTTTTTAAAGTTAAATTAGATACTAGCTAATTTTATTAAATTTATGAATTTGTTGCAATAATTTTGATAGAAAATTTTAATATACTTAAAATACTGATTTTAAATAATACTTTTTCCTAATTTGGATGGCAATTATAAACTGCAAAGGTCACGAATTCATGGCTTAAACTTTTACAAACCTTCTAAACTTAATTAAAGTATGCTTATTTATTTATTTTATTAGAAAATTTAACAAGTTCTAAAATAGATTCTATTTTCAGTTTCATATTTTAATATAAATTTTTTATCTATATCAAAATATGATTTTTTAGTTCCCATCTATAAATCTATAAGAAGCACCAAGCCGATGATATAAATCAATTTAACGGCGCTACTTTAATCCAACTAATTGTACATTTTTAGAATAGAATATGCTAGTTGAGCGGGTTTATCCCCATACCACATATCCAGGTTCAAAAACAAGCTCTAAATAAGTGACGTAGTAGGTATTATCCTCAAATATTGAAAGTCAGGTATAAAAATAAGTAGCATTGAATTGTACAATTAAGTGAAGAAATAAAAATGTCTGATAAAATTTATAACCCATCTGATAACTCGTTCGCTAATAACAACAATAACAGTGGTAGTGGGGGAAATGACAGTTACCAAGATACATTGAGAAAACAGCAGGAAATGCAACAGCAACAGTTACAGGCCCAAATAGATCTACAGAATCAGATGATCAGTAACCATAACCAAACGGTATTGCAGCAGCAACAAGCACAATTAGATCAGCTTAAAGCTATGTCTGGTGGGAACAGTACTTACACTTCGAACCAGCATCAACAGCCCTATCAACCTTCGAGTCAATCTAACCAACCTCAACAACAACAACAGCAGCAAAACTCATATCAGAATCAGGGTTACAATCAGAATAATAATCATAATAATAACCAGAATTATAATCAGAATAATAATCAGAACTATAATCAGAATTATAATCAGAATAATAATCAGAACTGTAATCAGAATTATAATCAAAATAACCAAAGTTACAACCAGGACTACAAACAAGATAACAAACCTAATGAAGATTCAAACTACTACCAGCATCAACAGAACAATGAAAATAACCAAGAAGAAGATCCCAACAAAGCTTGGAAGGTAAAATAGTTTAAATTTATACAGTTCTAACTTTTTTTAAAAAAAATAGATCGCTGCTGGTGTAGGTGGTGGACTTCTGGCTGCCGCAGGTCTCGCTTATGGTGGATACAAAGCCAACGAACATTACCAGAATAAGAAGAAACAGGAAGAAGAGGAAGTTTACCGTAGGAACCAAAGCCTTAACTCCAACACCAACACGCCTGGTATGGCTAGCAGTAACCAACCTGGATATGCAAGCAACCAACCCAGTTATAACCACCAAGGAGGTTACGGTCGTTAAGTTCAATTCTTTTCAACTTATGGTTACTATGCATAAAAAGTTATTTGAAAGCTGTTCCATTTATTGATTTATATTTTGTTTATGATTATGCCTATAATTTTTATTTTTCATAGTAACGCTTTCTAGAACCATTACGCCTTAAATGCTACATATCTGTGAAGGTATCTACTATTTAGAATTATTGGTGAATGTTTGTTAATAACTCGCACTATAAGCATTATTTAAATTTAAACTTAAATTAAATATGAATATGTTTGAGAAAACTTTTGAACTTCTTACTTTTGTTAGTATAATGCTCATCGAAAAGTATAATAAAAGAGTTTTATTTAAAAACAAACCAACAGTTTAAAAGCAGTTACTTTAGATTTAAACTGTAATTTTCCAATTTAACACCTCAAAACCTTAATAAAATACTTTAGGTTAAAAAATGTGAACTTTTTCCTTTGCTGTAACTTCTACCCAAAGTGTTTCTGCTCTCTCTACCCAATCTCCTTCTCGTCTTCCGGTAGCGATACTACCCTCCTCTGCAATTCCGGTTCTCCTTTAACGTATCTCATAATCACTTTTATTTAACAAATAAACAAATACTTGGACCGGCCTAGCTGGCTTTCAATAAAGAAAAAAAACGTGAACTTCAAAATATTATTTTTTCAATTTGAACATCAAATTCGGCTTAATTTGGCCATAATTGCAATTTTTAGAGTGTTGGATACCAAGCCTTTACAAAAAGAATTTTAATAAAAAATGGCAAGCTCAATTGACAAGAAACGTTTAAGTTTATCATTTTATTAATAAAATCAGTCAAAAAGCACAATAAAAGCATTTAAATTAAAAACGAATAAGTAATTTAAAGCTGATTGAGTTAGATTTAAACTGTGAATTTTATTATATAGAGCCTCAAAATCTTACAAAAGTACTTTGGACTATAATTGACAAGTCCAAATGCTATTATTTTTTATTTAAAATACTAAATTCAGCTTAATTTGGTTAATACTGCAAAAGTTATAGCGATTGGCCTCTAAAACTATGAAAAGCATTTTGATCAAAAAATGATAAGCCCAAACGTTTTTTGCCAATTGTACTTTCTCGTATACATTTACTAACAATACCTTAAATTATATTATAAACGTTTTGTGTATTTAAATATGAGGAATTTTTGTTTCAAATTCAAGTTCATGGTCAGTCAATAAGCGTTGAACCATCTATAATTGGATTAGTCCATAAAGGCTGATTAGTAGATTGCTCGATAAGAACGTTTCTAAAATAACGATTAGTATAGCTGTACTTGTAGTTGAGGTATAAAGCAATTACAGCAACAATGCAAGACATCGACAAAACCGTTAGAATTATATCACATATATATTCAGCAACAATAACATAAAGTTTTATGTTAGAATAAAATTTAGGAGATTTTATACCGCAAGGCTTTAGCCTTTGTGTCGTATTATTATGCAACGTAAACTTATACCCTACTATTTCTGAATTTTTGGTTGAATCAAAGTAGTAAAATGAACTATGATTACCCTCTACTGAACGAGTTAATGCTAAATCGTTCAGAGGATAAAGATCATATTTAAACCAAGTCAGTCGATAAAGATTTAAAGAGTAAATGAATTTACGGCAATATGTATAAACTTGAGTGTAGTTACAACCTCCATAATAAAAGTAAACCGTGTCTCTTTTAAGGATTGACTTTGCTCCTAAAAGCGAAGTAGGAGTATCACCCCTGGTGTTTAGTGTTATCCATTCATCAAAAGGTAAATCGTAATAGTTTACTTATGTTAGATTTGCATAGGTACTAATGATGTGGTCGTATCCACCAAATATGTAAAGTTTATCTTGATAAATTGTTTTTGAATGATCGGATAGATGTGGACCTTTCAAATCTTTCAAAACAAAATGATTTAGTCTCATATCCTCTAATATCAAAAAACCATATGATTTAGAAGGGTAAAGGTAATTTTTGCTAGGTTTTAGTAACTGGTATATATATTTTATTAATGGGTAAAAACCTTCATAAAATACATAACTAAAGCCATTCTTATAATATATATCGTAACTAAATCGAACTGGAATGATATTGGTTTCTTTTTGAATTATTTCGGGTTGTATTCTTTTAAATAATCTATTAAAAGTAACATTTGATTTCAAAGGGCTTTCATACATTGCTCATTCGTAAAAGCTTGAATTGTATAAATTGTTGTAGTTATTAGCAATAAATGTAAGAGTTCTCAACTAAATCAGATATTAAAGAGTTGGGATACCAGAAAACTTTGCGTCGAAAAAAATATACATCTTTTTCCATTTCTTCTATTATAAACCTATTGTTTCCATCTTCAAAAGCACATTTTAGCCAAAACTGCAATTGTCTAAATTTATTATAATACTTCAACCATAGCATAAATATAAACATAAATAAGTATACAGTAAAAGTAAATCCAAAAAATAACCTGAATTGCATGCTGTTTTAAATGAGCTTGTATATTTAACTTGAACTAAATGCATTATAATTCGTGCTTATGGACCTTTAGGTTTGTTACCATCTTCAATTTTCAAATCATTAGAGGTAGGAAAGTTTAAACCTTTAAGTTTTATTAAAAATTGCATCATAAAAAGTTGAAAATTTCTAGGAATTTTAAGTAGAGCCCAAATCAAAGAAAAAACTCAAAAAGAATAAATAGTTTTAAAATGCTATTTTCATTTTCTTTGATATAGCCAATAATTTTACAGCCTAATAAACTTTTTAGTATAAGACTGTAGTAGTTTACCTACTTAATTAACAGTTTATTATGATATAATATCAATATATATATTAGCAATATAAAGCTATATAGGTAATTAGCTACTTTTAAAAATAGTTGATTTCAATTTTAAAAAAAGAAAAGCAGCTATATATACTTATATATTATAGATAAAAGTGATACTTTAATCTAAATTTTATAAAAATCACTATAAGTAAATATATATATATAAATAATGCTATGCAATAATATTGTTATACAGTTATTATTATAATTAAAGCTAAAATATATATATTTTCATTTTTTAAACTATATTTGAAAAAGTAAACAAATATAAAAAACTAAATATTTTAAATTTATTTGCAATATAGCTAAGTTATTAATTAGATTAAATAAATTATAAATTGTGGTACAATATAAAAGTTAACTTAGCTACTATTTTATTAATATAAAAAAAAGTATTAATAAATTATAAATTTATATTATTAGTATTTTGCTTTATAAATCCATATTTTATAATAAATACAAGTAGTTTTAAATTAAAAAAGTTTATAAATAATTTTTTTAAATTATAAATTTTAGCTATAATTTATAATAATAATAATATATATAAAGATTATAATTTAAAATAAAATTATCTATATATTAAAATAGCTTAGTAGTTTATTAATTCTATTTTTAAGTAATTTTTAAATAAATTTATTAAAATAAATTTATACTTTACCTGCATTTTTATAAATAAGATAGTATTAAAACTACTTTATTTATATACTAAATATAGATTTTTATACTTTAAAAATATAGCTTTTAAAATTAATTTTTAATATATATTATATATAATATCATTTTTATATTTATATAAATATAAAACTATTACTATATTTTATTTTTATTATTATAATTTTTAGCAATTTAATATTAAAATTTATATTAAAGTTATATTTAATTTTTATAAAGTTATATTTTTTAGCTATAATATTTTAGCTTTATTATTTAAATCATAGCTATTATATATTTTTTAAATTTTATTTATTTTATTAATTTATTTATTAAAAGCTAGCTAAAATTATAATTTTTTAAATTTTATTTAATTTAATTTTTAATAGCTTATTTTTTAATACTTGTAAATATTATTATATTATAAAGAAGTTATAAAATATATTTATAAAATATTTAAAGTTAAAAAATAGCTTTATTTAAATAATACTTTACTTTATTTATTTATAGCTTATATAGCTACTATAATATAATTATTATATATATTTATTTATTTTATAATATTTAAATATAATATTTTATTTTAGCATTTTACTTTAAATTAATAGTTTTAAACTTTTACTTTTTAATAAAGAAAAAAACTAAATTTTATTAAAGGTTTATATAAAAGAGCTACTTTAAAATATAATTTAATTTAAATATAAAGTTTAGTTTTTTAATTAGATTTTAGTTAAAAGCTTAACAGTTTTATTTTAATATTTTAATATTTTTTAATATTACTAAAATAATAATTATATTTTTTTATTTAATATAAAATAAATTAAGCTATTAATGTAAAATTTTATAAATTTTATATATATTTACAAAATTAAATAGTTATTTTTAAAAAAAAACTAAAATATTGATTTTTTAAAATATATAAATACTTATAAAATAAGAATTTTAAATATATAATTAACTTAAAATTTAAAAAAAATTAAAGTAGAAAAAAGCATAGTATATTTTATATTATTACTATATATATAATATTATTTAAATCTTATTTTAGATTAAGTAAATCTATTTTTAACTAAAAAAAAAAGTTATATTAAAAAGTATTTATTATTAATTAAAATTTTAAATATTTTAACTTAGTATTATTAATTTTAAAGTATTACTTTTAACATTATTATTATTATTATTAATAGTAATAAATATAAAAGTATTATAAGTAATATAAGCAAGTAAATTTAATAATAACTTAGTAATAAAAATAATGTAATTATATATATAATTTAAATTATAAGTAATAATAGCTGCAAAAACTATAAACTAGCTAATAGTAAAAAAATAACTAAATCTAATATTTAAAATTTATAAAAAAATATAAGTATTTATAATTTTAAGTAGCTTTTATATTTTTAACAAAATAAAAAAATAAAAATTTTACTATTATATACTAGTAGTAGTTTTATAAGCAATTTTATATAATTTGAAATAATTTAATAAAAAGTTGAATTATTAGCTATTATAATTTATTGTATATTTAAGTTGTAATTTTTTTTATTAATTAATATTAATAGCTATACTAAACTTATTTTAAGATATTAAACTTATAAAGTTTTTAAATAAAAATATTAAAATAAATAATATATTTTTATTTAAAATTTTAATTAAGTTGTTAAAATTTATTATATAAAGTTATTGAGATAAATTTGTATAATTTTGTTATATAAAATTAGAAAAAAAAAAGAAAAAAAATCAAATAAGCTTAGAAAAGAAAGAAAATAATAAGTATAATTATAAAGTTACTAAATAATAAAGCATTATAATAAGTATTAAGTAATATAATAAAATAAATTTTAATGATAGCTAAGCTAAATAGTAAAGTTATATATATTATTATTAAAAATATAAATAAATAATTTGAAAGTTAAATTAATTTTATAGGTTAATATTATTAAAATAGGCAGTATTTTAAAAAATATTTTTTTAAAGGTAAGTTAATAATTTATATTATATAGTTAAAATATTTAGTCATTTATATTAAAATAAAATTATATTAAATATTTTTAAGCTAACTTATATATATTATCAGACTATTTACTTATTAAATATCAATTAAATTTAAGTGTTAAATTTTTTTAAGCTATAAGATATCACTTTAATTGACTTACTGTATAAGTGATATTAAATTATAAATAAAAGTGATTCTACATATCAATCTTTTAAAGTTGATTTATTCTATTAGGAATTTCACCTATTGCTTTTTGTGATAAAATAAATTATAACAAATTAAAAATGGAATGTTTAAAGACTGGGTTTATAAAAGACTAGAATTTAAGCATCAAAGCATTATAGTATAAATTATTTGCCTATACTAACTCCTTAAACAAATAAGCTAGTTTGAAGGATGTAATCTAAAAATCCTGTGCTTTATCAAGAATTAACTGATAGTACTAAACAAAAATACATATCAACAGTAAATCAAATGTATAAAATTATGCTACATTAAAACTTTATCATCTAAATACCAGAACAACTCAAAATGATAATTTAATTTCAAAAAAAAGCAGTAAAATCATTTGAAGAGTTTCTTCAACGAAGTGTTAGAGTCAGAATCTTTCTTCATAACCTTGGCAACTGCCATCTCAAAATCTTCCTGAGTAACATGGACTCTACGTTCCCTTAGGGCGTACATACCGGCTTCGGTACACACAGCTTTGACTTCAGCACCGGAGGCACCAGGCATCTTCAACGCCACCTTGGCGAGGTCGATACCACGAGTTAAATTCATTTTACGGGAGTGAATCTTTAAGATATCGGCACGGGCCAGCTCGTTCGGGGGAGGGAATTCAATCTTACGGTCGATACGGCCCGGACGCAGTAGGGCCGAATCCAAAATATCGATACGGTTAGTAGCCATAATCACCTTGATGTTCTTAGTCGCTTCAAAACCGTCTAACTGGTTTAACAGTTCTAACATAGTACGTTGGACTTCCGAATCACCAGAACCGGTTGAATCGGTACGGGATGAACCAATGGAATCAATTTCATCCATAAAGATGATAGAAGGTGCATGTTCACTAAAATTTAAAGGTTTAAATTAGTATAGATGCATGAAAGCATATATATTACCGTGCCATAACGAAAAGTTCACGTACCATACGACTACCTTCACCGATGTACTTCTGTACCAGTTCAGAACCAGATACACGGATAAACTTACAGTCGGTATGGTGGGCTACTGCTCTGGCTAATAAAGTTTTTCCAGTTCCAGGTGGACCGTAAAGCAAAACACCCTAAAATTGTCAGTTTAAAGTGATGTATTTAAGCTTACCTTGGGCTGTTCGATACCTAAAGATTCGAAAAGTTCGGGATGTTTAACTGGAAGTTCAATAACCTAAAAAAGAAAAAAAATTAACGATATAACTTTTATAACTATTACTTCTTTAATTTCTTTAATCTGTTTATCTAAACCACCAACCATATCATAAGTAGAATCGGGAACTTTCTCTACCATCATAAGTGATACTAAAGGATCGGTTTTATTGGGTAAAACTTTATGTAAAGTGTAATAGTCGTTCCTCAAAGCAACACGACAATTAGGTGTAAGTAAAGTTATATCTACAGTGGGTGCGATATCTACTACGTGTTTCCCTTCTGGATGTACTTTAACTAGTACCTTCTTCTTACCCATCAACTTGATAACTTCACCCACGTAGGAACCGGGTTCTTGAAGTTGAGTTAACTCTTCACGTAGTAAACGTACTAATACAAACGTTTATTTAAAATTCAAAATTTATAATATATTTACCTTTGGCATTTAAAATGTTACGTTGTGCTTCCAAACGTCTTAAATTCTGAGTTTTTTCATGGATAACTAATTCGTACTCATCTATCTTAGCTTGGTAATAGGATTTTAATCCTAAGTTGTTGGAGTTGCGCTCTAAAGTTTCCATAACTCTCTAACTGTAAATTATAAATATATTGTTGTGCTTTCGTTATAGATGTACTTATTTTGAGCACTGTACTTATAAAATTTATAAACTTGGTTGAAATTTTTAAACATTTTTAATTTTCTAAGTTTAAGAATGACGCGTACCTGAACTTTTTAGGAAAGTTAGATCTCTTTTATTGGGTTATTAATCTTAACTTACAATTGGTTTAAAATTTCATTCGAGCTGGACTCAAAAATTAAAAGTTTTGAACTTAGAAAAGGAATACAATAAAGAGAAAGGACAGAGCTATGAGTAGACTAAGCCAACTTATTCAAACCACAACTAAAGTAACACCACTTGTACGAAGTTATGGAAAAGTAAGCAAACCCCAGCCTCATTTTTTGAAATCAGAAGTTAGTGTAGGGTACAGTCGACTCCAAGATTACTACTACGATGTAGTTCAACCCAACTTGATGTTGATGCGATACCGTCATATCGACGACAACAAGATCGAACCACCACCGACAATACTTAAACCTAAATTTGCTGGACCTATAATCGGTAGTGATGGTAAAGTGATAAAGAAGAAGGGTTCTATCCGACCACGAAAACCAGCTTCGTACCCAGTAGGGCCTTTCAACGTTCCTGAGCTAGAGACTATCCATATCCAGACTATGGTAACCGACGCTATAACTAACAAATTTTCACTTCTTTCAGCCTACTTGGTACTACAAGCAATTACTGGGGAAAAGGGAACTACTTTGTACTCTAAGTCTAACGTAGCTGTATGGAAATTACGTAAAGGTATCCCTATAGGTTGTCAGGTCACTTTACAAGGTGGTGCCATGTACGCATTTTTGGACAAGTTGACCGAGGTTGTACTTCCCCGTATCAAGGAGTGGAATGGACTTAAAGTTACTGCCGGTGATGGTACTGGTAATTTAGCTATTGGTTTCCCTCCCTCTACAGTAGGTCTATTCCCTGACGTCGAAGTTATCTACGATATGATACCTATTGTACCTGGTTTCAATATCATCTTAAACACCTCCTCTTACCGTAACTTTGACGCTAGGCTTCTTATGTCCGCCTTACAAATCCCTTTCACTGATAAAACAAAGATTGATTAATTAGGATTTGAACTAACTGTTCTCTTTATTATGAATAAAAGTATAGAAATATTTCTAGAAACCAATTATAATGGTTAAGGTATATTTTTAATGTCTTATTAAAATTACTGTTTGTATGTGGTATTTTATCTCTTTCATTTTTAATTATCTTAACTAGATATAATTATAATATCTTAATATTTTATACTGATTTAAAAAAATTATCTATTAGACAAACTTATAAAATAACCTTAATTTATAAAAGATAACTTACAGGAAATTAATTTTAATACATATAGTTCATTACTTAAAGCTAATATTTGATAGCAGCTTTACTATAATGCTGCATAGATATGCATTTTTTCTCCACTTCAATATCATTATTCTTTTAAAAATAGGTAACATCTCAATTAGATCTTGAGAACCTGATGCATAAACTCCTTGATGGCTAGTAGCAACTCAAAATATAGGACTCACGGTTCCTCTTTCTTAAGTAGGGAGAAGGAAGAATATATATGTATAAAGAGACCCTGCTTGATAGCACGATAAAACTAATCGTCCTCGTTGAGGTAAGCTCTGTTGTATAAGAAACTTGTGGTGATCGATTTTTGGATAAGGGTAGTGTTGTAGGGTTAAGTTTAGATTGTGATGGGATTCTTAACCGCTCTAACAAGTCGATGAACTGGTCCCGAACATTGCGAGCACGGGTTATTGACTTATGTTAGGTAAATATATCTATGCCCACCACTTCAAACAGTTAGTCTCTACCCACTAGTCCCAAATCTTAACAAAAAGAATATGGCCCTCATCTAAGTAAATCAGATTTTGATGCATCTTATTCGCGAATAGCTTCTTATCCTTGAACCAGAAAAATATTGAGTTCTACACCGCCAGCGTACCGGCGATCGATACTACCTCCTTGGAGCACTAAAATTTGTTGGAAGGTATGATTATCTTTATAAGTATAAGATTCACCAGGGGTTCGGTCATACGTCGTCACGTCTTGATAGGCTGCCTCTTGAAGTTGATGATTCTCAAAACATAAAGGTACTATATGGACCGAATCAATGTCTCGAAGAAAGTGGATCTATGAAATCAAAGTTTACTATGTCGTCAATATTAAAATTCTCAAATGAAATATCACGTTTCCTAGACTAGTATGCTGGATTCCCGGTACCGTGTTGAACTCTAGTCCATCGATGTAGACAGACTGCATGTACAACCGGAAATATTTACTTGTACTCACACTCCTAGCTTTACCGGCTCTCTAATTTACAGGCTCTTTGGAGCAGGCAGTAATTTTTAACGACTCTATATTAAACATGGGACCGTATGGTTTTTACTTGGAGAACCCAGAGTCAACGACGAAAGTAATCCTGTTGATGATGATTGAAGTCTCGACAATATTAGTAATTAGCAGCACTTAATTAACTTTGGATGGAGTAAGTTCAAAATTTTACTATGCATATTTGAAGTTAAGGTAGAGAAGATAGATGCCATAATAAATCCATTGATGTTATTATCAAGTGCTTTAGAGGCATATAATATCTCTTTTTGGACTTTCATAATAACCTTCTAGTTAGTTATGGTACTAGGATGTCATTGGGATCCTGTGAAATGTGAATCTGAAACACAATTGTAATGAATGTCTATAGTATTTAAATTTGGATGCGGAGGTGTGGTAAATGTATACAGAGTATGTTAAAAATAGGACGCTCGTCAAAGTATTATATAAAATTTTCAGTGCTCATATTAGTGCAGGAAACGAGTAATTTAGGTGAAGTCGGAAGCGTATATAAGTTTTTTGAGCTAATCAGGATGTCGGTATACAAGGCTCATTCGTGTGCCTCATCGATGATCAAACAGGAGTAACTGGTCAGATCGGGTTCAGTTAGAAACTCACGCAATAATATAGCATCGATCATATATTGATGAAAGCTTTGTCGAAGTTACAGGCTTTGAAATCGACGAAACATACTACCTCATAACCAAGCATTACACTCATATTTCCTCAATATGGTATGTTTCTAGTATAGTAGCAACCCATTTGAAACTGTGTACACTACACTTTATTGTCCTTAATACAACTTACCATGTGTAAGTATTAAGGTATTTACTTGATTTCCCTTGATCAAATATTAAATACGATGATAAAGACTTGCTATTCTTTAATAACATCCAATAAATCTTATCTAAGCTAGTAGAATGGCAAATATATAGAAATATATGATTAAAGTTTAATGTTTTTCTATTTCAAAGATAAAATATATAACAAATGAAGATTTATTTTTGATTTAATGATATAAAATTTTTATTTATATATTTTTTGTTAACAAATATTCATCGAAGCTTCTTTAGCACAGTTGGTAGTGCGTCAGTCTCATAATCTGAAGGTCGTGAGTTCGAGCCTCACAGGGAGCATTAATTTTTTAAATATACTTTTTTAAGTTCACAATATAATATTACTTTTACTTTTAATAGCTTCATATAATGAATATCAATTAATATTCTTAATTTTAAAACTTCTGGTATATTTGACTATAATAAAAAGGCATTTTATAAAGTAAAATTTTCATTAGCTTTAATTTTTTATTTAGGATAATTTCAATAAGTATATATTATAGTTAATCTTTAAATAATAAGCATATAAACTAATATTATAGTTATTTAAACTATTAATAACACCTTTAAAATAATATATATATATAGTTATTAACTAGTTTAACTTTATTTAGTTAAAAATTAAACAAATTACTATATATAGTAAAAGTTTTAGAAAAACTTAGTATTAAAAAATTAAAACTTTTGAAATTAATATTATTACAATTTAGCATTATTTATTAGCAATAAAAGCTTTAAAAAAATTAATAAATTGAATATTTAAAAAAGTTTTTTATAAAAACTATTTTTTAATTTTTTATATTTATTATAATAAACCAGTTTTTTACTAATATATTTTACATTTTAAAAATATAGTTTTAATATATACTATAATACTTTATAGATATTTAAGTATTAATTTGTTTAAATTTAATATTTATTAAAAATAATAAATTTTAATATAAAAGATTTTTAGTTATTTTATAGTATATATATATATATATTAACTATATTAGTTATTTGCATGTTTTTAGATAAATTTATAATTAGTATAATAATGTAAGTAATAGTAGTTTAAATCTATTTTACTTTTATAATTTTTTTTTAATAAGAAGTGCTATTTTCCTTATTTATTTTTTTAAAATACTTTTTTGTATAATTATTTTAGTTTTATATAACTTTTTAACTAAATAATTTATATAATTTTATTATAATAAAAATAAAAAATAACTTATAGCTATTGATAAGTTAATATTTAATAGTTAGTAATATTATTATTATTGTTATTACTATAAAAAGTTACACTAAATAAAATATTAATTAAATAAATATAATTAATTATAAAAAAATTAAAACTTAAAATAAACTTAAAATAAACTTTAAATATAAATTAAAATAAGTTTAAAAAATTTAAAATAATCTCTTTTAATTAAAAAAAAATTTAATTTTTTTAATTTAGTTTTTATTATATATTATGCTTTTACTTATACTTAATTTTAAATATTAAATATTTAATTAATATATATTATACATTTTTTAATGCTTTTTACTAATAGCAAATATGAAAATTAATTTTTAAAATTTAATAATAAATAAAGCTAATTATATATATATTATAATACTATTTATAGCTTTTTACTTATAAAGTTTTTAATAAAATTATTTTTATACTAATAAAAATTATATATTTAGTTAAATAAATTTAAAAGTTATTAATTTATACTTTTTTAAGAAGTTTTTTAAATATATATAGTTTTATAAAGTCTATAAGCTTTTTTTATAATTTTTTAGTAGTAAATTTACTTTTTATTTCAATAATATTATTAATAAACTTTTATAGTAAGATTTTTTATATTAATTACTTTATAAATTTTAAATTAGAAATTATTAGTTTAATTTTTATCCTATATATATATATTATTTTTATACTAATTAATTTATTATTTTTTTAAATTTGCATTTTAATTTAGTAAATATTTAAAATATTTACTAAATAAATACAACTATACTAGTATTTTTTAATTATTTATTAAAGTTTTTACTTAAATATATTATATTTATTACTACTATATCTCTTAAACTAATATAGTAGCTAGAAGTAATATTAAATTTTACTACTAGTAAAAATTATAAAACTTTAGCTAATAGATGTAACAATACTACTATATAAGCAGTTAAAATTTTATACTAAAAATAATAGTTAGCTAGTATAGTACTGATTACATTTTAATATATATGCTATAATTTGAAAAATAGCTATGTTTAGTAAAATTGAATTTAGCTAATAGAAGTAACTATAGATTTTAATACAAATGACAAAATATTTGAAAATGCAGTTATCTATTAATGAGAATATAGGTAGCAATCTAAGGGATATAAATGTTATAAAAATATTAATCTATATTCTATTACATTGAATTTAGCCTATAATTTGATGTTAGTAATTTCAATAAAGTTCAATTGTTTTTAAAAAGCATATACTTTTTTAAAGTAAGCTTCAAATTAAAGTTTAATTTATAATAAAAGAAAGTTTTATGCTAGAAATTATTTGAAAAATATTATGAAAAAAGAAGGGTTTAAATGATAACGTTAGTATAGGTAGTTTTGTCCTTTTAAAATTACAAACTACAACTATATAATAATAGAAACTATATAAAAAAGAGCATTATGTTCATCAGAAGCGTATAGGCGATTATTATAGCAAATGAACTAATTGAAACGATACGTTCCTTGGGATGTAGCTGTTAATTTTAATAAAGCTGAAAGGTGAGTATTAATTTTTAAATTATTACTAGAAAAAATAATATTAAAATTTTATAACAGTTTAAGATTGATATTTTAAAATAAAATAGAGCTAGAATAAATTTATTTAAGGTATTACTAAAATAAATACCTTTCAATTAATTAAGATAATTAAATTATATTGCAAGGAATAAGTATAAAGTACGGTTTACGGACCGAGAATTAATGGAGGTAAGTAAGGTATTTAATTAAATTTATACTAGTGGATTACCATGTCTATGAAGTGTATGTACGCACCTTTAATATAAATAAAGTTTCTATTTTAAAATGGGATAAATTTACTTTCGTTAAAAAGTATACAATTAAATAATAATAAACTTAATCGTTGTCCTACCATTTTCTACCACTTTTAAAATAATGTGTCAGTATTTAATTTCTACATATTAGTGATTTAAATGTAAAAAAATATTACAAAGCTATTAACTAATAATACTATAATTACTATGGTTGTTATAAAGTAAGAATTAAAAACTAATTTACTTTTTAATAGTTTAAAACAATAAAACTTATAAACCTTTAATTTTCATATTTCTATGGCAGGTTTCCTAGCCTTCCAAAAAACTTTATGATTGTTGATAGTAATTTCTTAATTTTAATTAATGTCCCTTAAAACGTGTATTCTCATAACTAAACTTTTATAGTTGGTACCTTAAGGTTTTCTAAGTTCGTTGTTGGGCTGAAAGCTTACATTCCTATAGTCGTTATCTAAAAATAAAATAAATACATTTAAATTTAATATTGGTTTCAACTTTAAGAAGTTATCGATATCAAAAGTAAAGAAAGTTAGTACTGTAGGTTTTAGCATCGGTAGAAAATTTAGTTATAAACTTAATATAGAATATGAACTTTTAGCAAAATCGATTTCATAACAAACTAAACTTAAGTAATTTACGATAAAAACTATCTTTAGATATACTTTTACTTACGAATAAACTGAAATGTAATTAAATGGTTTGGAAACATAAAACTTTTAACTCAACAAATTCAGTTGATAATGTCGAACGATTAAATGAACTTTTATTCCATTCTTTTTACCATCTTGTTGTTGAGGAAGTTAAAATTGGTTTAATTTTTAAAAACTAAGTTCCTGTAACTTTTTTATTCAACTTTTATCTCAGTATTTGTAACTCTTCAATAAATTTATTTTAGTTCCAGTTAACTTTTATTTAACATAAAAACAGCCCTTTATTTAAAATTTGCTAACTTAATTGTAAAAGCAGTAACTTTTTGGTCGGTTCTTAAGTTTTTTAATAAATTTTAAGAAGTAGTAATAAAAAGGAGAGCTAACCAACATCAATTTGAAACAATTTAATCAGTTAACTGATCGCATTAGAAATCAACCAATTTATCAACAACATAAAAATATGGGAGAGAACAAAGTGAACCGTCAACTTCTAGAAGAAACTTTAAAAAATAAATTAGATGCCGATTACGTAGAGGTTTTAGATACTTCCGGTGGTTGTGGACAAAGTTTTAACGTAGTAGTGGTTAGTAAACTTTTTGATAACTTACCTTTACTTAAAAGGCACCGGTTAGTAAACGAAGCTGCTAAAGAAGAGATAGCTTTACTACACGCATTTTCTCAAAAGACATTCACTCCAGCTCAGTGGGAAGTTAAAAAAAGTAAAGGTACTTAAATATTTTATTTTTATTTATTTATATATTAGTTTTTTTTACAACTTTCGTTCCCTTACTGTTAAATAAATTTAAACTTAATCGATTCATTTTTTAAAAAAGTAATAAATTAAACTTAATTTATTAATGTATAAATTTTTAATAGATACAATTTAAACTTTATCTATCATTTATATTTTATCGATAAGTTTAAATTAAATTTACTTAAAAAATTTTTTATTAAACTTAGTTAAATTTTATTTTAAAAAATCTTTAATAAAGATTTATTTTCGTTTAAAGTAAATATGAACTTAATTTTTACTTTATAAATGATAAGATATTAGTTTAATAATGTATATAATAAAATAAAATAAAAAGATATACGTATATATATATATATATATATAAGTAATATACCTCAAATTAAAACGGATGCCTTTCTTTTCGTTAAATTTGATGCCGGTTTGAATGTAAAATTATATCTATTAAAACTATTAAGTAATGACTTTAGTGTATTAATTATGTTGGTTAAAGATATATTGTATTTGTAAAATTAATAATACTAATATAAAGATTGATAATATTTATGGATAAAATTTCAAAATTTTGAGTAAACTTTTTGGAACTTAGAATTAATGCATATCTATTTTTAAAATCTATTATTATTAAACTTAAAAAGTTAAATGCATATATACAGTTATACGTATAAACAAGTAATATATGGGTATATATAAAATATGTTATCAAATTAAAATGTTTAATAGGTATAATAACGCTTAATATTAGCGATTTAAAGTATGAAGATATACATTTGTTAAAATAAGAACAAACAATCAATACCTTTACGTTTTAAAACCTAAAACATTTTTAACGAACCCGAGCTTCGATTTAGTTTTCGATTGGTTTTCAGGTTGGTTATAGTTATTTGATCCCGTCTTTTTAAAAATAGTTGAAAGTTTAGGATCCTTCTTTATATTGTTGAATATCTTGGTACCCATATCACGTTTACTAAATCGGTTAGCTCCGTTATATTTGGCATACCTATCAATAACTTGTAAGTTCGAATTAATTGAGGCTAGTTCTATTTTATCTGAAGTTGCGGTAGGTTTAGATAGATATAAGTGTAAAGTGAGTTGGATTAATAGTAATAATGAAGTTATATTGAATTTCATTGTGGTACCACTTTTCACGGTTACGGTACTATTACTTTATATACTTTTTAAAACTTATATACTTTGTCGGATGGCATCGTTATCGATGGGATGTAGTAGTAGGCTTAAATCGGTGTAGCAACTTTAATTTTAAGTATACCACTTATACTATATTGAAACTAGTTCAACCGAAATACTACTATTAGAAAAGTTAATCCGGCCTTTTAAGGGACAAATAGTATCCTTTTATATCCATTTCCGTCAACCTGAAAATTTTAAACCGCTATTCCGTCCTATAGAAATAGTACGGCACTACTTGTTCTTAGAAGAGAAATTGAATATATTTGTAGTAGTTTTAAAAACTATGATGAAATAATTAATCGCTACAAAGCTACATTTTTAAAGTTGTCTTTAGGCTAAAAAGTGTTAGTTCTTGAATCCCTTTTAAATGCTAAAACGGAAAAAAGTTGATTAAATCTATTAATTTTAAAATTAATTTTAAAATATCATCGATAAACTGGTTTTATTGTTACCATTTAATTCTACAATATTTTCATATTAACATAATTTATCATTAAAAAATAGATAATGATAAATTTACCACTATAACTATAATATAAAAACTTGAAATGCGGAGCTATACATCTAAAATAACCTTCCTTTATATACTAATTTTATCATTTTGAATAGCGTTTTGTTGTTATATATTTAACACCATTTTACATATAGTTAATGAAATACTGATGTTTTAACTTTACAGGTGTATATATTAAATAGTCCTTAAAGTTGAATCGTTTTAGCGACTTTACGATCGTATATTATCACTATTTATTATAAACTATGAAAAGGTTAGCTATTCTATAGCTATAAATGGTACAGTTAAAGTTGTAGGTTTGTTCGTTTATATAATAGTTACCCATCTTTTTCGGTATAAACTAGTTGTTCCGATTAAAGCGGTGAATTAACAACTTTTTACCTATTAAAACTGAATTATTAAAAACTATTCTAGATTAAATTCCATATTTAGTTGGCTTCAAATTTAGTGCTGTTTGTTTACGATACGATTATAAATTTGAGTTGACAAAAATAGTCCGTTTAAAGCTTTCTTAGTAAAAAAGCAGTACATTATTTAAAGAAGGTGTAATAGTCAAAGAAGAATAATCAACGACAACAACAACAACAACAGCAACAACAGGAAGAAGCAGTAGTAGTATATAGCAATTAAGTATAATAAATATGTTCGAAAAGTTAAGTTCCAAATTAAATTCGTTAACTAGTCCTAGTTCCGAAGTAAGTCAACCTACTATAAAGTTTCATATATTACAGGGTCGGAACTTAGCACCTAAAGATTTAAGTGGCTATTCGGACCCGTTCGTAACTATAAAGTTAGATAAGTTGAAAGTTAAGACTAAAGTAATAAAGAAGACGTTGAACCCGGACTGGTACGAAGTGTTAGAACTTGCACCTGATTTCTCTTCCGTACCAACCGTAATAAAGTTAACCTGTTGGGATAAAGATACCGTAAGTAAAGATTTTATGGGGGAGATAAAGTTACCTATTTTAAATTTATTCAACGAGGATGGTACACCTTCAATATTCGATGATAATCCAAGTAGTGCTAAGTGGTACACTTTACAACGTAGGGCTGAAGACGATACTATTAGTGGTGAGATTAAGTTCGCTGTAGGCTTCTGTATTAGTGACGATAGTCAGATACAAATAATTCAAAGCCTGTACCAAAGTTTAAATCTAGCGCACAGTATGGCAGCTATGAATTTAGCGCCTACTCCAGTTGAAAACTTAAAAGTAGACTTAAACGAATCGGCATCAACCATTAACACTGAATCATCTGATTCCACCGTGTACTCAAACGGTAACGGTCTCAACGGCCTACTGTTCATCGATGTTATCTCAGCAACCGATCTACCTTGGGATAAGAACGCTACCGGTACTTCTTTCGATATGGATCCTTTCGTAGTAGTAAGTTTAGGTCGCACTACTTTCAAAACTTCTACCATCAAACATAACTTAAATCCGGTATGGAACGAACGTATAGTTTTTCCAATAGTTCCCGATTTACATAAGTTTAGTATTAAGTTCTCGGTTTACGATTACGATAAATTCAGTAGCAATGATTTTGTAGGATCTACTTCGGTATCTATGGCTTCGATTGTAGCTGCTTCTAACACCGATATCCCATCCTCTACTCCTCTGGATGAACCTGCTCAGAGGGGTAAAGTATTCCCGTTAACCTTAGAATTGACTTCCCAGTTCTTAAAGGAACGGTTCGCTGCCCAGCTTCTTATTCGAGCTGAATTCTTACCTTACCATCGGGTACGTAGAGATTTCTGGACCGCTTTGACTAAGACGTACGATACCGATTCGAACAACCAGATGAACAAGGTGGAAATTTCTACTATGTTGGAAAGTTTAGGTTCGGAAGTCAACGACGAGATCATAGATTCTTTCTTCACCCGTTACAATAAATTACCTACCGATGAACTATCGTTCGACGAGTTGGCCTACTGTTTGGAGGATATCACTCAATCCCAAGACGACAAACAGTTGCACCATGTTCTAGCTTTAACGGTATGTCCTATCTGTTCCAAGAAGCTAGGTCAGTCCAACGACCTCGACGCTGTATCTCACATCGCCGTATGTGCTTCCAAGGATCCTAATAAGATTGACCGTATCGTTATGGGTAACTTCGTCACTGAAGCGAACGCCCAACGTAAATGGTTTACTAAGGTAGCTTCCTACGTCGGGTACGGTGAGTACAAAGTTGGTGAAAACAACGCCAACATTATAGTTCAGGATCGTAAAACCGGTACTATGTTGGAAGAGAAGATGCCTACCTACATAAAACTGGGGATTCGATTACTCTACAAAGGGGTTTATTCAGCTGCACAACGTAACGCTGTAAAGAAAGTTCTTTATTCGATGTCGGTCAAACAAGGGGTTAAATTTAACGATCCTGCTTCAGTTCGAGAGATCGAACCGTTTATCCAATTCCACAACTTAGATAGAGAAGAGATATTGGATCCTTTAGATTCATTCCAGAACTTTAACCAGTTCTTCTATCGCAAACTCAAACCTTCTGCTCGTCAGCTTGCTTCCCCTGACCCTAAGGTTGCCGTTTCCCCAGCCGACGCTAGAGTTATGGTGTTCCCTACCATCCCCAACGCCCAAGAGTTGTGGATTAAAGGAGAGAAGTTTTCAATCGCTACCCTATTCGATAATAAGATCAGTCCCGAACTAGCTGCTACCTACGAACTTGGATCGTTAGCCATTTTCCGACTTGCACCTCAGGATTACCATAGGTTCCACATACCCTGTGACGGTACCTTATCGGAACCTACCGACATCGAAGGACAGTACTATACAGTAAATCCGATGGCTATAAGATCCACTCTGGATGTGTACGGTGAAAATAAGCGATGCTTCTCGTTCATCGATACCGAACAGTTCGGTAAGATTGCTATTGTGTGTATTGGAGCTATGATGGTGGGTTCGATTGTACTGACGTCTCAACCCAACGCTTACGTCAAGAGGATGGACGAACACGGTTACTTCGCATTCGGTGGTTCTACCATCCTAGTACTTTTCCAGAAAGGTACTATCGTCTTCGACGAAGATTTACTTAAGAACTCGGCCCAGAAATTGGAAACTTTGGTAACTCTTTTCTTTTCTAATTACTTTATTAACTTTTTCTTTTTTTTTAGTTGGCTATGGGTAATTCGATCGGTAATGTACCCCTCTAAGTTGAAAACTTTCTACTTTACTCTTTTAAAACCCACTATTTTCGTCGAAACAGTAGATTTCCTTCTTCTCCTCTTCTAATATAATATACATTATACCACTATACTCTCGTTTCTTTAAATACCAACTTTTTTTAGATTCGATTTTTACATTTTTTCTAAGGTTCTCTATCAATTGATTAATTTTAAAAAATTATAAGTTAAAATAATCTAATCCAATCCAATTCAACAGATAACATTAACTTAAAGTTTAATTCTTATCTATTTAATCATCTGTTAAGTAACTTTATAAAATAATATGATTTTAAATGGATACAAATTGATCCAATTTTAATACTTTTTAATTAATTAATTTATATTCTATATATAATTTTAACTTAGTTAACTAAAGTTTTCAAGAAACAATTTAGTATAAATATAAAAAAAGTTAATTTTTTAATTTTTATTTAGTTGAAATATTATTAACTACAAGGAAGTTAAAAATTTTAATAAGTAGAAGTTTTTATCTAATAAAGTATAGCATAAATTGAAATCTATTTATTTATTTACTTTTCTATTATACCCTTATATATAAAATAAAAATAAACTATAATTTAGTAGTAATTTTTGAAAAGTTAATTTAAGTTTAGTACATTTTTACATTAAAAACAAATTAGATTTATTACCTACTTTATATAGCTTAAAAAATTAAAAAATATATAAATATTAGGCTATAATTAAAAGTATAATAAGTATTAAAAAGTGTAATGTTGCTATTATAACTAACTTTAAACATTTTTTTTCTTATTATAATAGCAGCTTTTCTTAATATTATATAAATACTTTCTGAAATAGCTAGTATAAAAATTTAGCATCAAAAAAGTAAAATAAATAGTTTTTTTTAAAAAGCTATTTTATTTAATAAATAAATTTGTAAGAATTTTTTACTTTATAATATTTTTTATAATAGTTTAAGTTTTATTAAGTATAACTATTATTTTTTATTAAAGTAATAAATAATTTAAACAAATATCTAATAATTTTAAATTAATTTTCTAATTAACTAAAAATTCTAAAAATTAATTTTATTATAATTTTGTTTTTAATAAACTAAAACTTAGTTTTAATAATATTAAAATTTTATTTTGCAGTATTAAACTAATACTTTATTATTTTGAAAATTTTAAATCTTTAAAAGCTTATTAATTTTAAAAATATTAAGCTTAAAACTTAACTATATTTTATATATTATTTTTAAAAAACTTTTAAATATTTTAAGATTTAAAATAGTATATTATATAATAATATACTACTATTAACTATTTTTTTAATTTAATAACTTATTATATACTTATTTATGCAATTTTTAAATTTTTAAATTTTTAACATATTTATAATATAAAAATATATTTATTCTTATTTTAAAAGTAAAAATTAAATATATAAAAGCTTCAATAAAGTTAGTAATAAAACAATAGCAATTTTTAATTTATAAATATTGCTTAAATTTAACTTAAAATAGTTTTTAAAATTTATTTTTACTTATTTTAAAATTTTTAACTTTAATGTATAACACATATAATTAAAATATTAATATTAGATCTTTATATAATATTTTTATTAATATAATTTTTATTAAATAGAGTTTTTTAATTAAAAGTAAATATATTTATAATTAATTTTTATAAATAGATAATTTTTAAGCTTTATAATAATTAGTATATTTAAAAAAATTATTTAAACCTAATAATAACAAATATAAATAATTTAAACTTTATTAGCAAAAAAAAATTAAAAATACATATATATTATTAAGATATTAATGTTTTAAATAAAAAACTGCAACTGTTTAAATATACTAGTACTAATTGTATATATGTAAATTATAATACTTAAAAAGAAAATTTCTACAATTAAAAAAAAATTATAAAGCATACTATGTTTTAATACTTTTTATATTACTAGAAAATTAGTTAATAATAATATTTTTTAATAAATATATTTATATACTTGTTTATAAATGTAATTTTAAAAATAAAGATTACTATTTAATAATTTAACATTAAGTATATTAGATTATTTACAAATATATGATAAACACTAGGGTATGTTTTATTAGCTATTAAAAAAAAACGAAACGTCAACCAGAGTATATTTTACTGTAATTATTAACAAAAGATGGTTCAAAAACCAAATGCCAACAACCACATCTGAAAATGTACATTATAAAGGCTACTTTTTATTTAGTGTATTTATATAATAAACTTATCTTATCTTATATCTAAAGCAGCTTGGCGCAGGGGAAGCGCGCGGGGCTCATAACCCCGAGGTCGGTGGATCGAAACCACTAGCTGCTATTAATTTTTTATAAAATCAGAAATAAAAATTATATATTACATTTTTTGATATAAAAATATTATGCATTTACTTATAGTTAGGATTTGACTGAACTATATTTTTATTAAATACATTTAATTTTCTTTTTAATCACTTATATTATACATTTATTTCGTTATAACTTTATTAAGTATTTAGCCAAATCAAAATTGTATTTAAGTTAACAGTAACCACTAAAACTTTTACAAAGCTACAAATAATCGTTCAAAACGTAGGTGTTCAAAGATGTGATTTATGGTGTTTGGGACATCACATCAATCTCTATATTGAATTTATATAACTTTTTATCCAAAACCACTGAAGGAGTTGTCTTGCAACCAAGGTTGAGACGAAGTTTCTATTGAAATGGACTGCTCTTTATCATAATTTGTGATGAATTCCTTCTAGATCAAAACTACATGCTGGGGTTTCAGCCAATTGGTTCTAAGCATGCAAGTTTTTAGAGGTATACGGTTTAATAAAGGAAGAATTGCAGGATTTGCTGTAATAAAGGTTAACTTATTCCCATAGATAAAAATCATAAATTTCGAAGTTTTAGAGTGTTGGGTTGGTATCTTTTATATAGCTTTTAGTTTAGGGAGGTGATATATAAGATCGATTAGAAAATTTGAAGGTATAAATACTTAGATATAACAATTAGGAATTATATACAACAAAAGTTTATAAGATGGTCTTCAACTTAGTAGCATTTGCAGTGACTTTAGTAACAATTTTAGTATCTCTAATATCGGTAAGCCATTTAAACTAAAAATGCACTTTAAATTAACCTTTAATCTTAGGTTTTACTCTTTAAAGCACAAAACCTTCTATCTGAAAAAGAACAGCGTCATAATCAAAGATTAACAAAACTCTCGACATCTAAATTACCTCTATATGAGGTAAGTGCATATTCGTTGAGCGTAGTCATTCCGGCCTATAATGAATCCAAAAGGATATTGACTATGTTAGTAGATACTTTAGAATATTTAAAGAAAAGAGCATTAAAAGATAATGATTTTACTTTCGAAATTGTTATTGTAGATGACGGTAGTAAAGATAATACTATAGAAGTTGTAAACAAGTTTAAAGCTGATAATGGACTGAAAGAAGACGAATTAAAGGTTATTTGTTTGGAGAGAAATTGGGGCAAAGGTGCTTCTGTGACTGAGGTAATTCATTTAATTTAAACTTAATTAAAATTGCATATTTTATATGAAGGGTGTTCTCTTTGCAAGGGGATCTAAAATCTTATTTGCGGATGCAGATGGAGCAACTCCTTTCAATCAGCTCACTTTACTTGAAGCAGAGATGTCTAAAGTTGAAAAAGAGAATTTAGGTTTTGCTATAGGTTCAAGAGCCCATCTAGTCAACTCAGAAGCTGTAGTAAAGGTAAATTTATACTTATTATTTAATTATGCTTAACTTTGAATTAGCGTACAATGTTACGTAATATGTTGATGTTCGGATTCCATAAATACCTTTATGTATTGGGTATACGGAAAGTAAAAGATACCCAATGTGGATTCAAATTATTTACCAGAAAGGCTGCCCAACGTATCTTCCCCAACGTTCATATTACCGGCTGGATTTTCGATATCGAGCTGTTACTCCTAGCTGATATGGCTGATATCCCTATTAAAGAAGTTATGGTACAATGGCAGGAGATCGATGGATCCAAGGTTAACGTCATAAAAGATTCTATTAAGATGGCAATCGATTTACTTATGGTTAGGTTGGCTTACGGTTTCGGAGTTTGGAAATTCACTAAAAAAGTCTAAGGTACATTATAATGGGATCACAAAAGCGGGTTTAGAGGAAGTATTTTTTTGTACTGTGCAGTTAAAGACACTATCCACTTCATTTTAACGCATTTTATGAGTGGTTAAATCAATTTATATTATTTTTTTGCAATTCATATAAATTTGAATTAAGCTCTTTTAAATAGTCATAATAAAAATACACATTAAATGTATATTTTCAACAACCAAGTATTTATATAAACTAGTATTATAACTATTCTTGAATTAATAAATATTTTATATATGATTCATTATAGTGAAAAATATAGGCTGCTATTTATTTGATTTGATATAATTTAGCTTCTAATTAGACCTCAATAGTGCTACACCTAGAGTGAATGTAACTTTCAAATCCTAAAAAGTTTGTTGAGATTAAAAGTAGAGAATTAGTGAGAACACTATACTAAAAAGATAGTACAGAAAGTAGCATAGTAAAGTAGTGCAAAAAAGTCCAGGTATAATATAATAGTAACTTGTATATTATAAAAATGTTCTAGTTATAAAGTTCACAATTTAAACAAGAATTTTACTTATAAAGTTCACTTTTTATTAACCTAGATCCTAAAATTTAAATTTAAATAAAGCTTTAAATTTAAAATAATTTTTGAATAATTATACTAAAGCCTAAAAAAGCTAAGAAAATTTTAAAAATAATATAAATAATTATAATTATTTTGAATCATTAAAGATAAAACTAATAAAATAATTAATTTAAAGATATTTAGTTTTATTTATAGTATAACTAAATAGAATTTATAGTAAAAAAAGCAGTACAAGGCTGGAAACTATATTGAAAAAAGCATTTTAACTAAGTAAATAAAGAAAAAAGCTACTAATTATAAAATACTTTAATTTTACTATAATTAAAATAAATTTAAACTGTTATTATTTTTATAATAGCATAATTACAAAATTACTTAACTGGACAATAAATGCAAATATACTTAATTAAATTAAAATATTTAAAAAGCTTATTTAGTTTTAATTAGATTATTAATAGCTTATTTAGCTACTAAGTATATAAGTTTACTTATATACTTTTATAAATTTAATTAAGTAGAAAAAAAAACTTATTAAAGCTAGCTTAAAAATATAGCTAAAAGTTTAAAAAGGAAAAAAAAAACTAATAAAATAAAATATATAGCTGCTATATAATTAATATACCTTTTTAAACTTTAGATATATTAAGTTGTATCTAAAAATTATAAACTTTAAACTTTAACTACTTTATTAAAATTTTATAACTAAAAGTATTATACTTTTTATAACTATTTATAAATTATTTAACTTAAATTAACTAGTATTATACTTTTTTACTATATAAGAAAAAATAAAGTATAGTTTTAGTAGTTTTTTTATAATTACTTTTAAGCATTTTTAATTAAATTAAAATTTAAGCTATATATAATTATTTATTATATAAAAAATAAATTAAGTAATTTAATACTAATATTTTATATACTTAGTATATAAAACTTTAATATAATTTTTAGTTATTAAAATTACTTAATTGGTTTTTAATTAAGTTTTTTTAAAAAACTTAAAATAAAACTATATATTTTTATTACTATACTATAAAAATATTAGTAGTAAAATTAGTTTTTATATTTTTAAATATATGTTTTTATATTATTAAAATATAGCTTTAATAATTAACTTTATTATTACTAAATTAATATATATTATAATTTACTATATAGTTAATATTTTTAGCTTATTAATGAAAATAGTTATAGTTTTAATATTTATAAAAAAACTAAAAAAATTTTATACTTATTAAATACTTTTAATAATATATTATAATTTAAAAACTTTACTTTTAAACTTTATAAAGCTTAAAATATATTTAATTATATTTATACTTGATTTTTTTTAGCTTTACTATATAACTATAAAAGTATAACTTTATAAACTTTATAATATATAGCTTTATAAAAAAAAAACTTTAAATATTTAAAAGTATATAAAAATTAAAATTATCTAATAAGACTAAATAAGTTAGTTAAATATTTTAGCTGTTTTAAAATTTAGATTAATATATTAAAGTATAGTTTTAAAATATTATAATATTATAATTTATTTAAAATAATTAAAACTCAAAGTATTTGTATATAGTAAAAGCTAAATATTTAACTAAGGCTATATTTTAGTTAGCTTTAGCTATATTTTTAATTATATAATTATACATTAACATAAACTAATTTTTATAGCTATTAGTATATTTTTTGCTGTTTTATCTACTTATTAAGTAAAATAAAAGTTATAATCTTTAATTTTTTTAAGTATGTAAATATATTAATACTATATTACTATTTTATTAATATTTCAATGTATATTTATAATATTATTATAGTAATTTACTTTAAATAATTATAATATAATATAATAATAAAAAATTAAAAGTATAAATTTACTATATAGTTGCAAGTATACTTTTAAAAATAAAATTTACTCTTTAAAAATTAATAATTTTTAATAAATTATATTTAATATTATATGCTTTTTAATATATAAAAGTAAATAAATATGACTAAATATATTTATTTTTAGCTAATTTTATTAACTTAAAATATTTTTATAAGATTTATTTTATATAATTAAATAGTTTAAATTTAAGTATTTTTATTATAATAAATTTAGAAAAATTTTACTATTTTTAAGGTTTATTAGGCTTATACTACTATTTAAATATTTAGTATTTAAGCTATTTTAAATTATAAATTTAAAATAAGCTTAAAAAATAAGATATTTAGTTATTTTATATTATATATATATGTTTATAAAGTTATTTTTACTGCTTTTTAAATATTATTTTTTAACTAATATTTAGTACTGCATTATTTTTTTTAAAGCTTATATATTTTTATTTTACTATATATTTATAAATATTAGCAAATACTTATTAACTAAACTTTTTTAATAATTTTTAATAAAAAATAATTTTACTTATAAAATTTTATGTCTTTTTTTATCATAATAAATAATAAACTAGTATTAAATACTATTAAAATTTTAAAAATTTTTGCTAGGTATTAATAAATTTATTAAAATCTTATTTAATTTAATTTTTAAATACTTTAAACAAACTTTTTTATTATATTAATTTTTATTATAATCAAAATTTTATTAAAAGAAATTAATATATTTAAAAAATTAAAATAATATATAAGATTTTAATTAAAAAATAAAAGATTATAATTATTAATATAACTAAAATAAAAATAAAAATAAATATTATAGTAAAAATTTTAAATATAAGCTTAATATTTATTAAAATTTACAGTTATAATATTAAAGAAGTACTTAATATAAGACTAAAAAAATAACTGCTATAATTTAGACTAAAAATTATTAATAAATTAATAGAGCTTTATAATAATAATATACTGAATATTAAAGCTGATTAATAAATTTAGTTAAAAAACTAAATTTAAAAGCTATAATAATAAAGTAATATACTAGTTTAAATATGTATTAGCTTATAATTTTTATGCTTTTAAAAATTATAGCTATTTTAGAGAATTTAAAGTTAATATATATAATATACTAAATATATTTAGTAAGTTAAATTTAATATAAATAGATAATTTAGTTACTATTAATAGCTATATTAAAATATTAGATAAATATTATATTTTATTTACTAGAATAATAAAACTTTAATTAATTATATTTTCTAATATATAATAAAGTACTATTTTATAAAGCTGCTTTTATTATTATATATTTAAAAAATAATAACATTTTTAAGTAGCTATTTTACTTATTTGATTTTAATTTTATTAAAATTTTTATATATTAATAAATTTATAAATAATTAGCAAAAATTTTTAAAATTTTAGTAGTGTAATACTAGCTTTTTATTTATTATAATTAAAAAAATATATATAATTTTATAAGTAAAAATATTTTTTATTAAATATTATTAAAAAAGTTTAGTTAGTAAATACTTATTAATATATATAAGTATAAATATAAACTTAATTTTAAGTTTTTTATTTAGGCTTACTCTTTTTTTCTAAAGTTTTATTATTATTTTTATAATAGTACTTATTTAGCTTTTACTATTTTTTATAAAATAAAATTTACTTTATATATAGAATAAATGCTTATATTTTTAATTTTTAAGAATTTATTAAAATTATATATATTTTATAATTATAAATATAAGTAATATATATATATTAATTAATAGCAATTATAATAGCTATAATTTAATTTATTAAGTTTTTTTAAAACTAACTATCTTTTAAAACAGCTAATTATATATATTTATCAAGCTATTAACTTGTAATTTTAACAAGCTATAGCCATATTTTTACTACAACTAATATTTTTTACTATTTAATTATTAATATTTAAAATTTTTAAAACTTAAAATATATATACTTTAATATTATATAGTAAGCTACTTCTGATTTACAATTTATATTATTAAATAGCTATTATATAAATATATTATGCAAATTTGAAAATTTTAAATGATTTTTCTAAAAGTAAAAAATATATAAGCAAAATCATATAAATATGAATAATTACTTAAGTTTGTAATTAATAACTATATAACTTTAATAAGCAAACAATTATCAAATATTTAAAAAATAATATATATATGTATTTTTAAAAAAACATACATGTAAATTAACTTACAGTTGGTTTTCATAAGTATTTATAAGGTCCTGTGG